>VXAZ01007135.1:24699-88926 GCA_013399875.1 Gymnorhina tibicen | reverse complement strand
GCTTCATGACCTTCTAACTGCTGTCTGCCAGACCCATTGTCCCAGCATCGCAGCAGCCAGGCAGAGATTGGCTCACCTGGCTGGCGGCTGTAATCTTTTCGCAGGTCTCGAAGTTCTGATGAGGTCAGGCACCGAGTAACTTCGGTTTCCTGTTTGATTTGCCTCACTCCTTTTGATTTCTGTGTTGAAGGACCTGCCTCTTGATCTAACCCCTCCTTTCCTCCAGTTACTTTCCCTTCTTCTTCTTCCTCTTCTTCTTCTTCTTCCCCCCTCACTAATCGATGGTAAGGGTGTGTAACTTTCCTTGTCCATTTTTTTGCTTTCACTTCTGGGGCAATTACTGTAGCTGCTGTGGTCTGAGTCCCTGACTCAGCCATAGTGCCCTCAAGTGCAGTTTGTGTTCCTGCCTCAACTACAGTCCTCTGAGAGTACTGAACAGTGGCTCGGTAGGCACAGGCCAGGCCCCAGTACAGGGCAAGAAGCTGNCTCAACTACAGTCCTCTGAGAGTACTGAACAGTGGCTCGGTAGGCACAGGCCAGGCCCCAGTACAGGGCAAGAAGCTGCTGGTTTTCAGTGGAATGGGCAAGGCACCCTTCTATCAGCTGACGGGTCAGTTTGTCAGGGTTGATTACCTGTTCAGGTGTAAAGTCCCAGGCAATGGGAGGTGACAACCGCCCTAGGAACCTGCCCAAATCCTTCCACGCACCCTGCCACCCAGGAACTGGATGCCTCAGGGCATCTTTCAATATCTCCTCACCTAAAGTTTGTTTTCTCCTACCCCAGGATGATGCCAGATTCCATGAACTCCATAGCATGCCAACAGTATTAGCTAATATTATTAACAGTATTAAACGGCTTACATAAGGATGGGCAAAGACCATGGGAGCCTGCATTATAAAAGCATTCACATCCATCACCACCCCCAGAAGATAGCTCCCCCCGCACAACAAGGCCATCAGTGTAAGAGCAAAGCACAGAGCCATTGTTTTTGTTAACATGTTCCCAAACTCACCAAAATAAAGAGATAAGCAGTGCAGCTGACAAACTCCGTGTCCCGCACAAGAACTTCCTACTCTATAACTACTGTTTACTTTTTACTATAGCATGCAATATATATTTATATATAACTGCCTTTATCTCACCCCACGTTTGGGTACCAGAAAGGACTGTAGTGTGTTGACCTTGGCTGGGTGCAAGGTGCTCACCAAACCGCTCTATTGCTCCCCTTCCCAGCGGGACACGGCAAAGAATAAGGTGGAAAACAACTCGTAGGTTGAGATAAGGCAGTTTACTACAGCAAAAAAAAGACAAGCAGAAGTTTGCGCGCGCATAAGCAAAGGGAAAAGTCAATCTCTACTTCCCATCAGTAGTGATGTTCAGGCACTTCCCAGGAAGCAGGGCTTCGGCACGCGTAGTGGTTGCTCCAGAAGGCAAACATAGCAGAGTAACAAACGCCTCCCTGTTCCTCCTCCCTCCCTTAGCTTTTATATCTGAGCTGATGTCACACGGTGTGGAATATCCCTTTGGTTAATTTGGGTCAGCTGGCCTCGTTGTGTGCCCTCCCAGGATCTTGCCCACTCCCAGCCCCTTGATGGGGGGGGAATGTCAGAGGGACAGGTCGGCTCAGCAGTAGCCAAAACACCGGTGTGTTATCAACACCTTTCCAGCTCCCAATGCAAAGCACAGCACTGTGAGAGCTGCTAAGGGAAAATGAACTCTGTGTCAGTCAGACCCAGTACATTGTTCAAGTGAGACTTCACCCATTGTCAGCTGGCCCCACTTTTGGGATGGGTTTCATGAGCTGGTACCGGTAACATTTTATATAACATTTTATATATGTATGTGCACATATACACACACACACATATATATACACACACAGTGACTTATATATATACATATATGTACAAGCATGCATGTAATCATTTAGGTTGGAAAAGACCTTCAGAATCATTGAGTATACATTTTTAGTCCGTGCTGCCATCCAGTAACCCTGGGAACTGAATGCACAAGAGGAGGGCTGCTGCCTTTCTGAGCACACTGTCTGTTGTTCAAATACCTCCAAAGTTAACCATGACCTCTTCACTCCAAGAAAGAAAGGGTTAGGTTAGAATCATAAAAAACAGAATCATTTAGGTTGGAGAAAATCCTTATGATCATTGAATCCCAGTGTTACTCCAGCACTGACAAGTCCCCCACCAAACCACATCCCAAAGTGCCACATCCTTGCCTTTTAAACACCTCCAGGTTTGTTGACTCCACCACTTCCCTGGGCACCCTGTTCCAGTGCTTGACAACCCTTTCACTGAAGAACTTTTTCCTAATATCCAAGCTAAACCTCCTCTGGTGCAACTTGAAGGCATTTCCTCTTGTCCTAAGTAATAATTACTGCTAAGTATTTTTGCTGCTTTACTAGTGGCAATTTTATAGTGACTTGTAAAACAGAAATATAGACTTGCTACTAATATTCAGTACTGCTAATACTGATTTCTGCTGCTTTTGAAATATGTATTTGCTTGAGCTGGTTTTGGCTGGGATAGAGTTAATTTTTTTCACAGCAGCTAGCACAATTGGGATTTTTGCTGGAAACAAGTGCTGATAATACAGAGATGTTTTAGTTACAGCTGAGCAGAGCTTACACAGATTCAAGGCCTTTTCTGCTCCTCCCCCCACCCCACCAGTGAGGATGCTGGGGGATGCACAAGGAGTTGGGAGGGGACACAGCCAGGACGGCTGACCCCAACTGACCACAGGGATATCCCAGAGCATATGGCATCATGCTGAGCACATAGAACCAGGGGAAGAAGAAGGAAGGGGGGTACGGTCAGAGTCATGGTGTTTGTCTTCCCAAGTCACTGTTGGGCGTGAAGGAGCCCAGTTTTCCTGGGACTGGCTGAACACCTGCCAGCCAGACTCTGAAGGAATGAACTCCTTGTTTTGCTTTGCTTACGTGCAGCTGTGGCTTTACTTATGGAACTGTTTTTATCTGGAGCCACGTTTTCTCACTTTTTTACTCTTCTGATTCTCTCCCCTATCCCACTGTGCCAGAGTGAGAGAGTGGCTGTGTGGGGCTGAGTTGTCAGCTGGGGTTAAACCACGACAGCCTTGCAGTAGTTATTTGTAGCATCGATATACTTGTTTTGCTAATCATCAGTATGCTTGCCTTGCTAGTGGTGACTTGCAGTAAAATGCAGTAAGGTAATTTAGGAAATAAAGCCTCCATGTCCTTGTGCGTTGACAGGGTCCTGCAAACCCATGGCTGCAAGCTTTGCCCACACACAGATTGGGTGATCCTGGGTCATGGCAGCTGAATGGAGAAGTTTCTGATGGGCTGCATCCAGCGGACACCCGCATAAACTAGTGGGCATGCATAAAGGGACAGGATGAAATAAACTCCTGTGTCTCTGCTGTATTGTTTTGACTTTTGCAGGCTGGCAGCGGAGAGGAGAACGAGAGTCAATTCGTGTGTTCAGATACGGAGATGGTGCTGGGATATAGCAGCCAGGAGATGCTGCTGGGATGCAGATGCAGTGAGTTACCTCCCTGTGGCATTTCCTGCAGGCAGCTTAGCGATCCTTTTCTCAACACTGTAGCTCCTTGGCTTTCCACTTGGCTGGAGAAACACAAGGTTAAATAAGTTCAAGAGTGTGGAGCATTCATCTTCCAGAGCCTGGGCTTTGCCTTGAGCTGTTGAGCACCTTCTTAGTCCAGCATAAAGGGCAGTGAGGATGCAGGAGAGCATGCCTCACTCAGGCTTGTGTAACAGGGAAGGGTTTCACTGCATCTCCACAATTAACAAAACAAATAATGCTGCCATTGGCCTTGACTTCTCCCAAGGAATGATGTGCTCTCCTCCCCCAGACCAGCAGCACAGGGAAAAGGCACTGGTGAGCCCCAGCCCCAGCAGCCCTGCAGCAGCAGCCATCAGCTGTGGCTGGGGAAACAGGAGGAGATGATGTTGCAAGGGCATCCGGATTCCAGCTTGGCTAGACAAGCACTGACATTTTTCCATCACATTTGACCCGTTGATGCCTTCTGGTGGAGTTTTCATTCAGGAATGCTAGCTGTGGTCAGGCTGCATGTATTTACAGACACAAATAAACTGCTGCTGACTGAAATACACCGCTCCCATGACTGTGCTTGGCACTACCCTTGCAAAGGGTAGAGGCAGATCTGCTTACACAGTAAGGCAAAACCTTAGCAGCACTTCCTTACTTTTTTTAAGATGTAACCTCATGGAGAAGCTGAATTTGTGGAGCTGCTCTGCACTGCCTGGTGCAGCACCACAGGCAGCACTGACAGCATCAATCCTATTCCCTTCTTTCTGTATACTGGCTTAGCCTGGCCTGTGGCACCCTTCCCTTGCTTACTTGGTCCTGCATTGCTCCCTGCCTACTCTGCAGACCAGTCTGCTTTACAGATGAGTCTCCCTGTGCAGGGGAAGGAGGGCACTTGAAGTCCTGTCCCCAAGCCTTTTCTCTGCTTTTTTCCACTCTCCCTGCCCAAACCACCCCTTAGCAATGAGTCAAATCTTGGCTCCCTACAACTGCCTGGATCGCCCAGTCTCTCAGCCCTAACCCAGTGTTGTGGGAAATGCCACAGCACAAAGGTAATCTGCAAGAGTGCAAGGGAAAGGGTGGCAGGGGGGCACTGCCTGTGCCTCTCCTTTCAGAGTGCAAAGGGGTGGATTTTTTTTTAAACTGCTTGGTCCCTCGCAAATTAACTGAAGCAGAACTGTATTCACAGTGTTTGCTGTTTTGGGTGGCAAAGCTGGTTTAAAGCATTCCTGCCCTTCCTTTCCCTCCACTTTCCTTCCTGCTCCCCCTTTCCGTGCCTGGGGCAGTATGACTTGCGTGAGGCAGCCACGTGAACCAAGCTAAAACTTGCTCTGTCTCCTTGTGATGATTATTTTCTGACTGCTTTCTATTTTTTCTTTTGTGACAGTGATGAAATCTGTCTTGCCAGCTTGGCACTAGGCAGTGGGTTGGTCACAAACCCCAAATTTGCCCCATGGATGCTCCTTCCCAGGCGGCAGAGTTAGTCCCAGGTATTCAAAATGCAGTGTCTCAGCCTGCAAACTTTAGCCTGGACTTCATTATTGTGTGGAGCTCTGAAGAGCTGCCCCTGTGCAGTACTCGGGCCTGTCCTGCTGCTCGTGGTGCTGCAGGGAGGAGGCAGAGCAGCCTCCAGCCCACCCACGGTGGGTTACACGAAGGCAGCATTTTACCAGAGCCTGCCCCTGCACTTGTTTTCAGGATGGATGCATGCACCCTCCTCCCCTGCTAGGGCAGATTTAGTGGAATCAAGGGAGAAGACAGGGTACAGATTTCATCTGCTTGAGGTTTTGAGGTTTTTATCCCACCTGATCAGCACCGATGCTGCCAATGCGCCACTTGCTACCCCCCTAAAAATCCCGGTTCCAAGATATTTTTAGTATGGTCTGCTGAATTTCTTCAGTGCTGCTTGTAGGAGGAGGGGGGACCATAAAATTCTTGAAGGAGAGCTGTTTATACTGAACAAATAAGAGCTTCTGTTTATAGAGGCAAAAACACATAAAAAAAAAAAAATCCGGAAGGATGGGCCCATGGCCCTTTTCCAATGAGAAGAGCAAGTCAAAACAATGAACACCATTTGTTTTTGCTTTTCCCTGGCAAGCTTCCTTCAGCTGACTATTGCATGATCTGTTCAGGGTGAAGAGACAAGAAAAAAAGAAATTTAAAAAAAGAAGGAAAAAAAAAAATCCAGGCAGTAGCAATTGCTCCGGCTTCTCTCTCCTGTGGCGGCTGCAGCCCCATCTGTGTGGGTTTAAAGCTGCAGCTGTCAGCAGGGTAACCCAAACCCCAGCTCCAGAAGAAAACAGACAGGGCTGGGGGAATAGTTTGGGGGAAAAAAACAAAAAAAAAGGAAAAAAACAAAGCAAAATGTATGTTGTGAAGCAACAGCACTGGGTTTGATCCAGCTCCCTTTCCAGCCAAAAGCTCAGGGCTCCCCTGATTTTCCGGCTGGGCTCCACTGGACCCCACAGCAACAGTGCTCTGGTAAAAAGTCAGAGGTCTGGATGAGCTGCTGTGTGCTCCCAGCTGCCCTCCTGCAGGCAAGCGGGCCGGACACCTACACACACCCCCTAAGGAATGGGTGTTTTAATTTCATTTCCTCAGCCTAAACTCCCCTTTCCTTGAGTTCCCATCAGTTTCCCATCTGCTTAACACCACTGGCTCAGAGCAGGAGCTCCTCGAGGCACTCCCTGCCCTGGGTCAACACCAGTATATTAAATCAACACAACTTCTGTGGCAGTCCCTGCAGCTCCAGCTCCTAGTTTTATAGCCATGCTTTGACTGATAATGCTCTATTAATAAATCCATCAGGCAGCACCGCTGCTGCTTGCAGGAGGAACAAGCCCCAGTTTTGGTAGGGGGCTCAGCAAAGAAACAATGAACTCACAGCGTCATATATGCACAACTGTTTTATTTTGGGGTTTATATAAAAAAAATTCCTAAAGACTGCAGAACTTTTTTATCCTAATTTCTTACACATATGGTTCCAAGACCCTGTTTTTAAGCTAATTCCCCCCTAACAACTTGTGATGGTGTGGGTTCCCCTGATTTTTACCTAGTCACCTTTTCTAACGGGATATGTCTAAAGCTGCAATATGGCACTTGGTTGACTTAGTTGGCAGGTTTAATACATCTGGAAAGCTGGGGTATGGAGATGCACGCGGCTCAGAGTCCATCAACACAGGCAGGGACCCTGCCCTCATGTCTGTGCTTCCAGAATGAACCAGACCTTTCTCCTTACTGTGCAAATAACAGGCTTTGGTCATCGACCAGTCCTGTCGTAAGGGATTCTCGCCCCTGAAGAGAATCCCGTCTTCAAGTGGGGAAGCAGCCCGGCCAGTCAAGCAATTGTCCACGGCAGTGCCAGGCACTGAGACCCCTTCAGTCAACTGTACCGTTGTAAGACTTGTTCAGCTTGTTGAACGTGAACTCTACGTTATGCGTGGAAATAGGCTTTCGGTAGAGAGGGTTGGATGCCTTTGGAGAAAGGAGCAGACAAAAAGAACAAAGATAAGGGATGAAGTCCATGTCATGGCAAAAACGTGCCAATTAGTTTGGTGACAGCACTGTTTGCCTTTGAGTGAACTGAGCATTCAAACCCAAAAGCAGTGGTTTTTATCCTGTGTTGTTTATCCATCAGACCCACCTTCCATCCTGCCTGCAGGCAGAGGCACTGCCCTCAAATGCTGAACACCCCCACCCAAAGCTTCCCAGAAGAGCTCCCTCACAGACCTGACCAACTTGGCTGCCACCACAGTCTCCCCTACCTCCTTCAGCCTCCAGCTCTGCTGGGAAATAGATGATGAAGCCAAAGGCTGGGTATAATTTTGCAGAGCATTTATAACTTGCCGAGGAGAAGGCAGTGCAACGTTGGACCCTGAAGGCACCACAGGGCATGGACACCTGCATCCCTCGTGCCTGCCACCCTTCTCCCTCACTGCAGAGCTGTTTGCTGCCAGTGCACCCCAACAGCCCCCCCATACACCAGCAGCACCCCCGCCCCGGGCTCACCATTTCGTATCTGGCCCGGGAACGTTCGCTCTGGAATCGGTCGAACTCCCGCCTGTCGTGAATGGTGACGAGCAGCTTCCAGAGCGCCAGCAGGATGATCCCGATCAGCACCACGCTGCCAATCACTGCCAGCACGATCGTCACAGCACTGGGGGCTGAGCTGCAGGCTGGCAGTGAGGGAGAAAAGGTAATTAGCTCTGGTGTGAGTGTATCCCAGATCAGCATACTGGGATGTAATAACTTGGACTGCAGCCACCGAGCAAGTGACCCCAGGGCAGTGCTAGCAGCAGTGGCTAAATTAAAAAAAGCAACCATCCCCTCTGAAATCAAACTGGTTTTTGTTTTTTTTTTTTTAAATTAAGTACATTCCTGGCTAGAGGCAAGTCAAAGGGACACCTCTCATGGATGTCACCAGAGCTGGGATGTCACGTAGTGCTTCAGGAGAAGAGTAGGGCTGCAGTGCCACTGTCCAACAGTGACGCAGGGTTTTAATGCCAGGTGACCCATGTGGCACACAGAGCGTTAAGGTGCCTCTGGCAAAAGCCAGCTCAGCTTCTCCCACACGGAGACAGGTGATCACTAAGGACTTTAAATAAGGACATTAACTGTCAGCTAGTCAACTGGTCTTTCAATTAAGTGCAAGCTGCAGCACAAATGAAATAAAACATTATTCTCAATCTTTCCCATATTGGCCCGTGACTCGGAGGACCAGAGCAGATCACAAGAAGCTACTGCTGGATGCTCACCAGCTTGTCCTGCAACACCACGAGGGGTTTGCTTTGAGCAACTGCATTGCATGTGATTAAAATAATTCTGGGAGGCACAGCTGTCTGCACAGCTTGGGGAGGGGAGCAGGGACACCCAGCCCTTACACTGCCTGGGTCAGAGCTCTTTGGCAATGTGGAAATCCTTAGGTGGTGAAGGGCTTTCCCAACACCCTGACTTAACCAGTAGCCACACCAGGTGTCCCCTTCTGATGTTTTTGCTCTTAGGGGCTGTACCTCCAAATCAAGCATGCTTTTTGCTACTTAAATAGGCTCCATTTAATTCAGCCCCCTAAAGCTCTTCAGCCACTTGCTGGCAATGCTGATAGCTCAGGTGCAAGTTTTGCTCTCACAGTTCTTTTTTACTAAGTTGGGAGCATTTGGAGCTGGGTTTTATCGCTGTAAAACACTTTAATTTAAATCACCCTGGTTTATCTGCTCACACATGCAACCAGACTTTCTGCAACCCGCCAGGCTCCCCAGCAGCCCATCACCTCTCCTGAGGCAGCCAGTGCTGCCAAAAAGGAAACCCAAGGGAGGGCCAACCTGGCTCTTTGAGGACGGTGAGGTTGGATTTCCCACTGGGAAGCTCCAAGTAAGTGAACTTCATGACGCAGTTGTTCACTGGGTAGGCGCAGACGATCGCGTTTGGGTCATCTGTTTCTGGAACCAGATGTAAGAGTCACAGGATTTTATATAAGTTTTTATACATTTTAAAAAAAAAATCCTGAACGTTGCAGAACTTTTGTATCCTAATTTTTCAAAGAAATGCTTCCAACACCCTCTATATTTTAACATAATTCCCCCCAACAACATGCAATGGTGTGGGTTCCCTGATTTTGAACTAGTCACCCCGTCTAACAGGCTATGACACAAGCTGCAATACAGCACTTGGTTGATTTAGTTGGCAGGTTTCCTATTAGGAATTAGCACAGCTCTCCCCTGCAAGATAAGCAGAGCTTTCCAGGGATGCCTGGGAGCAGAGGAATGGGGAGTAAGCCTGGAAAGCAGCACAGTTTGATCACAACTCATACAAATTGTAACTGAGCAGTGTCCAGATTTACTGCTTGAGAAAATGTGGCACTTGGCAAACATCGCAGAGCAAACAGACTCAACCTCAAACAAACACACGCATTCTTCCTTCGTGTAAGTCTGCTTTGGCAATAAATGCTGTTTTCTTCTTAATCTGCTAAATTTCTTCAAGAGTGGAAGGTGAAGGGAAAACAAGGGGCACCGACTCAGACGGGGCCAGCAGCAGCAGCAACCCATGGCCAGCTCGTGCTCCAGCTGTACTGAAAGCCCCAGCTCCGGAAACGGCTGAGAAGTTTGTTTTTAAAGAGCGAGATAGAAAAGGAAAATGGGAAAGGGAGGAGGGAGGGGGAAGGGAGGAGCTGGTTGCAAGGATGATGTGTGGATGTGGGCGTTGCAAAAAATGAGAGGACTTTATTCCCAGGGCCATGTGGGCGCTGTGCGTTTGTGTCTGACACACCACAGCACCAGACAGGGCCTGGCCACTGTAAGGTGCTGCCTGAAGAAGGCTGCTTCACAGAAGCAACTTAAGATTGAGCAAAGCCGCCAACTGAGGTTTGCAGACTCAGCTTAAGGGGTGATTTCAGCAGAGCCACTGCCCCGCACAGCCGCAGCTCGTCAGATGCCCCCGTTACAGGGACAGTGACTGGAGAGAGATGGGGAAGCATCTCTGGCTGTGACAGGAGCACAGCTCCGCAGGCCTGCAAGGGCTGAGACTTTCATGGGAGAGGAACCTGGGGACCCAGTGCTGTTGGCTGGCAAAGACATGCATGACCTTGTCTTAGGCACCTGGAAAGAGCTTTCCACAGCTCTCGTATCCATGACTGTCTGTCATGCTGAAAAATGATCGCATTAATGAGCACTGCTATGCCAGCCCCTTAGCTCTCTCCTGTCTGTTTGTTTTTCCTTTCAATGCCTTTGACCTGCATCCAGTTAAAAGATTAATACCCTCCATTTCAACAGCTGAGCTCAGATACAGCTGCCCCTCTGGTGAGTCCTGACATGTTCCTGGTGTGGACAAACCTCAGCTGTTCCTACCCTGGGACAGGAAAACCTGCTCTACGCACACAGGGGTAGCAAAGCATGGGTTGGAAAAGTGCTGATTGTTACAAAGCAAAGTACTAATTAGATTAGTATAGATAATACTTCCATGTTTCTTGACTAATGCTCTTTTGAGTTGAGCAGCAAATCTTAGTTCCTGTAGGTCTAGCTGCTTTCATCCCATCCTTGCACCATTATTTCAGTAAAAGATACAGTGATTAAAGTCTCAATAGTTATGGTTTCTGTTGATCTTCACTAGGTTTCAGAGATCACATGTCTACAGAGAGAGGCGTGAGGGCCCCATTGAGCTTTCAGGTCCACTGATATGTGCTGTTGCCAGGTTCAGCTCGGAGTGGGACCTGTCATGCTCCCTCCATTCATGTCAGGAATGCAAATTAATATTGCAGAACCCAAGGAGATCCTGCAGAGTCCAAAGCAAGTCGTACAAGCCTCCCATGAGGCAGCATTCTGGCTCGTGGGTCCAATGATAGATGCCTCTGCTCTACAAAGCTTTGAAGCACTGCCTGCTTCATACCAGAGTCAAAAGGCAGTAGGGATGTTCAAGACTGTGTTCATTGCAATTTGATATTTAAGAAGGTCCCATCCTCCTCTGCCAGGACACTACACACCCAAGTACTCTGTGACAAATAACAGCATTCTGCCTTTCAGACTTTCAGACTTGTAATATGTGCTAAATTATACAAAAGCACTTGAAAATACGGATTTGGCCAAGTCTGCTTGTGAGGAAGTCCATAGTCCACAAGAACTTTCTTTAGGAATGTTTTGCTTTACCTCTTTCTCCACCGGCCCAGATCTCCAAGCCACAAAGTGCCTTGAGCTCCCAAGATCTCAGCACTACGTGCAATCTGACTGCAGTAGTTCAACAGAAGCATAAGCATAATTCCCAAAAATGTCTTGGAGCAGAAATCTGGCTGGTGTTTTCTCTGAAAGCCATGCAGGGGGCTGACAAACCACAGCCCAGCCTCACCTTCCAGGGAGCAGACAGAACAAAAGCTGGCTTTGGCATAGTGCATTAACCAGGCAGGAGGGATGAGGTTTGATTCCCAATATTTGCTGGCCAGCCAGGCATTAAGAAGGAGCTTTGCGTGTTTTGAACTTCCAAACCTCTTGGTGTGGGCTGGCGCAGGTGCACTCCCTGCTGAACTGCAGGGTGAATGGAGAGAATGAGAGCAAGTGTCCCAAAGGGAAAGGTAGGAAACTCCACTGGTCATGATTTAAAAGCTGGACACTAGATGTGAGAGGAGTCAACGGGAAAAACATCACCTGCAGGCAGCTTAGGAGGAAGGGAGTGAAAGGCTGAGCGAGGTGCGGCACTCTCACCTCTATAAACTATGGGAAGAGGAGGAAATGCCAGATGTAGACAGTAATTTATCCCTGCTTGATCTCCATCCCTCTCTCCAAGGGGTATTGCTAAGGCCAAGGTCAGGATTGTGATTAAATCTGTCACAAGTCTGGATGATCTCTACTCCCCTAAATAGCAACCAGGGACTCCCAGAACATAACCTGAAAAGAGTGGGGAGAAAGTCATCTGCTGAGAGATGCACCTGGAGGGTGACCTCTAGAAGAGAACACAAAGGGCAGGAGTTTGCCACGGGGACTTGTAGCAGTCAGTTCTACCAAAGCAGAATCTGTTTTCAAAACAGCTTTGCTTTCTCTGACAAGCTTCCCTTCTTCCAAGATGAAACCTCAGAAGATTAGAAAATGCCTTTTTTGGGGTGAATTTTTGTCCTTTTGCACTCTCTCACAACTCATCTCATCTGTCTCATGTGACCTCATCCCCCTCTCTTTGCTCCCTGCACTGGCAGCAGTGGTTAGATGTGGTAAGATGTCCTTTAAAATCAAAGAGTTTTTTACTTCAGTACGGATTATAGCCCGGAGAGAGCGTCACACATACCACACATACACATATACATACTACCTACACACACACACATTTCTAAATACCCTGAAGCTTTCCTTACAGATATGTCTTAGCCTGGTTAAGAAGAGTTCAATGCCACAGTCACCGGCTCCCACCACCTGCAGTCCTGCTGCAGCCAACTTACCAAGAACATCCACAGTGGTGATGATCTCATCCTTGCAGTGCTTTTGGCAGGTTTGGTTATCAGCCAGTCTTCCTGAGTTAAACAGCTTGCATTCAATACAGTCCCTGCAGGAGCACACACAGAGGGGAAGATTAAGCACGCGTCAGAAACTGCATGAACATAGGGGTTCAGCCCTTGGAAAGGGACTCCCTGGGTGCTGGTCTGGAGGCTCCACATCTGCACCACAAGGATAGAGCACCTTCAGGGCCAAGCATATCCATCGCAAGGATGGATTTATTCTAGGATTCAATGACGGTGCAAAGCAGCTGGTGGGTTTGGGATCTATTTACCCTTTGGATATCAGGAGCTGCACGTCAGCTACGGCAACATCCATCCTGCCCGAGATCAAGGCAGGCAGTCCTGCTGCTCTGTGCTAGTCTGAGGCTGATGCCCAGGGCATCGCCATCACTGTGAGGCAAGGACAGTGATTCCAGTCATCCCACAGCTCTCTGCACCCCAATATCTGCAGCTCAGAGTGCAGCAAAACTGGGGTTGCCAGCCTTTCCTGCAGAGTGGGACAGCACCAGAAATGAACATGGACTTGAATCTCCATGAGCACTTGGGCAGCAACACTTGTTGCTGATCTACCTGGGATACCGTCAGGTCGCTTAGCATGGGCTCCTAGCAGCAGTAGGCTTGCCTGGGGCTGATCACACATTTAACAAAGCAGGAGTAATTCCTTAGCTGAAAAGTCTCCCAGGAACCAAAGAGCTGCCCTTCCCACCAGCGAGAAATCCCTCCTGAACTGCCTGTGAGTACCTTTTAGTGCTACAGACACCTGGGCAGGTGGGACACTTCTCACAGGTCTCTCCGAAAGCCCCTGGCTCGGTGCACTGACACTTCCCACAGACGCAGGCGCCCCGGCCACTGCACATCTGCCCATCACTGGAAACACAGCTGTCCGTCTCCGTGGAGCAGTTGCAGTTGTCCCCGATGTACCCGGCGTGGCACTTGCACTCCCCGCAGTGACACTCCCCGTGACCTGAAGGCAAGAGCAGGGGAGAGGTGTCAGCAGAATTTGAGGCCACCAGTGGGTGCCGTGGTTGGGAGGTACCAGCAGCCCAGCAGGAAGAGGTGCCAGAGAGACCTCACTTGGCAGAGCAACAAACAGACGATGATGGGAAACACCTAAATATCAAATTAATATCTACATTTAGCAGCAAAAAATACCTACTCACTGATCTTCCAGCTTCCCTCTGTAGTCACTCAAGACAAATGGGCACCTCCCCCTTCCTAGTTTTGTATGAAATAATCTCTTTTTTCTCTGTCTACATTGAGAGATATTAACATGGGAATGAAGTAGTGCTTCCTTGCTGGTTTGGAGCCCAGAGTTTACCAGCAAAAAGCCTAGCAGGTCGCCCACTTCATAAAGTATTTCCTTCCCTTTCTTCTTAACAGTTTTACTTAAGAAGTTCTCTTAAAACCCTGAAAAAATTGTATCAACAAGCACCACTTCCTGCGTCCAAACAAGACCTCTGTGTCCCAGCCAGAGCCATGAAGGTTGCTACAACCAGCTGAGCGCCCCCAGGGAGTAGCCCAGGGCAGCTCACAGCAGAGACAGATGAAGAAACCAATCCAGCAAGGGCTGTCCTCCACTGAAGCATCCCCTCGGAGCTACAGGGTTTAGTGAAAGGCTGAGAAAAGTCAACAGGCTCCAAGGCTGTCAGTGGCAGTAAGTGGAGTGGCTTCCCACCGAGCAGCTGGTTTCAGAAAGGCATCCACCAGCTGGAGACTGCTCAAATTCCTCCTTGGTCAGTCCCTGGGAGAAAGGATGCCTTTGCACGCATAGTTTATAGAGCTGAAGGGTTTGTATACAAGGCCCATCAGCAACCTAATTACAGCTCAGCTTTTCCACTGGAAAGAGCCCCGAGGCCCCAGACATGATAAATTACATACACACTCCTTTCATCGACACAAACCCGCTGATCTCCCTGCCTCTCCCACCGTGCCAAGATTACCAGAGGCTGTGGATTGCCAAGCTATATCCCTTGCCAAAAGTCACAGGAGCACCTTCTGTTTTACTAGGCATCTCGTATGTCCCAGCACATCACAAGTTGTCCTTCTGCAGCCTCTTCTGCACTCCCATCGTTTGCTTTGGATCCAGCCTGCATATTCAAACATTACTGGACAAAGGAGATTATGTTTACAAGATCTCTAGAGGTGACCTCCTTCTGTGCCTACGTCTGCTCGCCTTCACAATGACAGCCTTGCCCTTTCCCCAGACAGAAAGCTCTGGGTTTGAGCCCATGGGCTCAGCTGCGTCCACAACTGCTGCTGTTTGGGGGACTCCCAGGACCACCACTTCACCAAATGGGGTGTCTGGCTTTTATTCACAATTAATTCAAGTGATTGGGCTCTCACAAACACAGCAGGTTTGGTGCCTCCATGGCAATGCATGTGTCCACATTAGCTATGAACTATGGTTTTCTTAAATGGCGCTATTTCAAGGAATCCAAGGCAGCTGGCAATTAGTAAATGTGCTCAGGCTTAAATTTGAACTGAGAGGGCCAAGAGAAGCAAGCTGATGGTATTCATATCACCCCTCAGCTCTCCTAGGACACCACAGAATGCAGCACAAGATGTGACTCCAGAGGAAATCTGTCTCTGGACCATAAAATGGTTCAGTTTTTAAAGGCATCAGAGCTAGGTCATGGGAGGCTAGAAAGACTGCACATCCCTTCCAGTGCCTGGCAGGCTGGAGGTGGAGCCTGGAATTACTGTCCTAGGGAAGGGAAATGGCCATTTTCAAATAATGCATCCTATTAAACCACTGTGATTGGAAACTTAAGAAACACTATCTTAAAGGATGTGGTTTTGTTTATTGAAGAGGATGAAGAAAAAGCCGTTCTGTATGAGGGTGACTAAGTGTGGGGTGTGAGCTTAAAATGTCAAAACACGTTGACATGTGTTTCCTGCCTTGGCCACACTGGCCCAGCGTGCAAGAAGTCACTGGCTGAAGCTCATCATGGTCAATGTGCCAAGAGCAGGACTTTCCATTTTGACCTTTAATGGCAAAGATGTCACAATCTTCACTGCTTCCATCAGCTTGAAAGAGCAGGCACTCCTGCAAGCACCTTCTGGTGCCATCCATCTCCCATACAGCCTGAAGACTGGAGAAACTCAGTGAATGGGAAACATCTGTCATATGGGCACAATAAGAATCGTCCCACTTCTCAACATCCACCTGGAGCAGCGGAGATGGGAATCCACTCCATCCTCTCGCTTGGGACACAAACTGAGAGGAGCCCCGAGGCAATGTGGCAGCAAGGCTTTTGGTGACAGTGACCCAGAGCTGTGGTTTGCAGAGTGTTACCCAGCACTCACATTTTGCAGCAAACTGTGCTGCCTGTTCCCAGTCCCAGCTCTCCCATGGTCACATGCAGTGCTGATGCGGCTAAGCAGTCTGTGCCATCATGCCTGCAGGAAGCCTTCCACCACTGTGCCCAGGATGAACCTAGTTTCACTTCCCATTTTCATTTCCAGGGCAATGTGTCCTCAAGGAGGGTGTGTTTCAAGACACCTCTGTACCAGCAGCAGTCTCGTGGTGCCAGACATCACCATGGACTTTAACCCCCTCGAACCCTTTGAGTTTGCACATCCTCTGTTAAAGCTGGTTTGTGAAGCCAAAATACATCAATTATGTTCTCCAAACATAATAAGAGATATTTTCTTCTGTTCCCATCCTTGAAACGAGACAAGCTTAGAAGTTTAAAAGATCCAGATCTAACTAGGAAATTAAATGCTCCCTCTGAATTTGATAACATACTTTCCAGCCAGCTCTTGACCTTAGGGGGGGGCTAACACAAAACACATGTCAGGGAGGCTGCAGAAGCCTGCTGGGAGGGTGTGCAGAGGAAAGCACTGCTTTTGTGGGGACAGAGCAGTCCCCAGACTGAGCTTGACTGCTCTGGGATCCATCAGGGCAGGAGCCATGGGATGCTCTGCTGCTTGGAAACACCTTCTTCCCAAGGAGGCCACCACAGTGGGCAGAGACTCCCAGCCCAGCTGGTACTTCCATCCCTCTCCCCATCCAAAAACACATCCCCATCCCACCACTGTGCACAGCTGGGCTGCACATCTCGCTGTCACTCAGGCAGCTTTTGGCAGGACATCCAGCCATCCTCATTTCACCCCAGCTGCCTCTGCCTCTCCCCCACAGCTGCCCCCCAGGATGGCAGCCGCAGGCCAAATCCTCCCTGCCCTCAGCCTGGCACCGCACAAACCCGGCTTGGCACCCCCGCACCAGCGCTGTTCTCGTTGTTCCCGAGCAGGGTCATTCCCGAATCGGGGTAGCAGCTTCTGGCAGAAGCTTCCAGCCTCTGACCCTGATTTCATCCCAAGCTTCCTGACAGGAGGCTGTGACCCTGCTCGGCGGGACAGCCCCTCTGCCCTCCACAATAACTGTGCGCCTTTTAGGACCCGCACCAAGAGGTCTGAAACTCGGTGCGCTAAAAGCTCTGTCACTAGGGCTTTTCATAGAATGTGGTTTTCCTAAAGCCTCCTACTTCTGGGGACCACAAAGTTATGCAAAAAATACCAGCTTTGTTTTGAAAGAAAAAACATGATCCCAGCTTTTACGAAGAGGTAGAAACGGCTTCAAAACAAGCCTCCTCCAACACTCCTTTTTCCCCCGTTTTCTAGAACATTAAACTGATGTGCCTAACATACAAGAAAAACAAATCCTGATTTTTAAGCCAGTTTAGTGGTTTCTGAGCACTCAGGAGGAGAAAGATCATACCGTATTTTGTTCCCATTAAATCAAGCCACTTATTTTTGTGCCTCTGTGCTCACATCCAGACTTTGGGTCAGGACCGCCAAAAGGCTGTGCTTTTGTCATTTTTGGTTATTTGAACAACTAGTCTGAAACAGAAAAAAAACCCATAGGAAAAACAACTAAGAGAAATAAGTTATGGCAAGCAATTTCCAGATTCTCCAGTGCCATCCCTTTAACAAGCCCTGGCTGCTGTTCCCATCACCCAGAGAGCCCCAGCACAGAAGCCCCACTTCGTACTCCCAAGGGGTGGAGGCATCAAAAACATCTGCTTATGAGAGAAGTCAAGCCCTACTGACACAGGGCACTGCTTGAGCATCAGTTTTGTACCAATCTCTCAGCAAAAGTGCTCGATGTCTGGGGGAGAGGCTCTGTGAACAGCATATTTTGAGTGGGAGGAAGAAGGGCAGCAGAAAAGCCTTTGAACACTTAGAAAACATAGGGCTTTTCATTTGGGAAAGGGCTAGGGTAAGACACAGTGCCTGCTTAGGCAAATAAATCATCAACTTCCCTACTAATTTCTTTCCATGGCTCAAGCAGCCGGCGCTGCACATCAGGAGGCCAGGCCAGGCAGCCTGCCCACGGCACAGCTCAGGCCCACAGCACTGCCAGATGGTCAGCATCCACAGGGACTCGGGGAGAGCTCGGGAAATTTTAAGCAGCGGGGATGGGTTTAGGATCCAGCCCCTGGGTCATGTCAGTCCGGCAGGGAAAACAAGGGTGGCAGATTGGCAGCAGCATCCCCAGCCCCTGGAGCTCATTGAGCATAACAACCTCCTTGTGCTAAGGAGGCTACTACATAAACACAGACAGACAAATGTCAAGGGTCCAAGGTTTCTGTGTAACCTGGAATTCATCCGACTGCCTCCACTCACACCAGGAGAGAGCTTCCCACACTCATTTATCCACAATGCAATACTGAAGCAGCAAAACAAACACTAAGAGGTTAGTAAGAAGTAAATAATGCTTTTCTGAATGTTATTTACACCAGACACCACAGATCTGTGCATCTTCCCATTGCAATGGATATTTATATCCTGAAGCACATGGGTTTAACCAAGATTCCAGTCCCAACACTTGCTGAGCTCACCAATCATCAAAAACAGCACTGGAGATGCAGACTAATGAAACCAAAGGTGAAAGAATAAATGCAGGCTCGAGCTGCTAATTCAGCCACGGGTACCACAAGCCCCATCACCAGCTGGACATGACTGCCAGCATCCCCCACAGTACAGCACTGCCACTACAAAAACCCACCTCAGCACCCCAGTTTCTCACTCACTTGGAAATTTCTGGGTTCAGTGAGAACTGGGCAAGAAGACATGGTTTTGGAAACTGCTGTCTCATGAAGGCAGCTGAAAGCAATCCGGGGCAGGCGGATTTCCTGTGGTAGCCCCTGGCCAGCCTTTCCTCATTTTCCTTCTCTCTGCTAAAGAAGTAGAGCTGAAATGCAACCACGAGATACAGCTGATGATCCATCAGAAAGCCAAAATGAGCAGTGAGAAGTCATTTCCTGAAAGAGATCTAAAGCTGCATTTCTTAAAATAAAACCTTCCTTTTTTTTTTTTTTTTTTCCCCCAAGTAAGCTCAGCACTCCACAAATCCTTGACTTCTACTTACATTAGCTCCTCAGCCAAGCCTACCACATGTGGCCTTTTGGATGGAGATCCAGAGCTGGGAATTGGAGCTTTCAGGTCCCGCTGCCAACTCTGTTACTGATGCAGGGAGAGCTATGGGGCAAGGGCTGCTGCCAGATCCTCCCAGAGGCACAGAGCTTCATCCCAAGTGGGGGCAGTTGGGATGGGTGTGCTGGTCTCCTTCGAGCCATGGGCCCAAATACCACCCACCACTCTGGGCAAGTGCTCATCCTTGGCTTTGTCACCCCCTAGGCACCTGACATGGAAGGCACTGCAGGAACTGCCAACAATTCACATTATTCCTTAAGCCAGATCAGAAGGGGTGTGTGTGTGGGTCCTGTGGGGTTTTTGTCCCTACTGTGTCTCCCTCCAAATCTTTAACTCAAGAAGGGCCACTGTCCTTTCTTATAGACCTCAGTCTCTTCACATGCAGGTGTTTATTGGGTCTCCCACAGGACACAGCAACACCTCTCCCACAGCAGTGCTCCTCTCTCCAGCCAGCACTCCAGCCCCTCACGGACTTGCTCACAGACGAAACCCCCCTGAATGCAGATTTCTCCATTTGTTTCCTTTCTCCCCAAAAAGCCTGACAAATAATACTGCTTGGAAAAAAAAAAAATCATTTTCCATTTGGCTCTCCCAACCCTGCCCAGATACCACCAGCGCCCACAAGTCCAGAGCCAGGAGCTTCTCCCCCACTTACACACTTGGCCTGTCGCTGCCCAGATCTGTTGATACAACTCTCATGACTTCAGCTTTAGTCACTGTGAAGGCTCTGGAAGACTTGGAAACACGAGGGGACATATGGCAACCACGCAGTTGCTGAAAGGCAGAGAAAGGGCTTGAGAAAAGCTATAGGGCTGCAACCATTCAGCCAACATACGGTGCCTCCAGGAAGGACAAGCTTCATCCTCCCACTCTGATGCCTGAGCAGACTCCTACCAGCTCCTACCACCCCAAAAAAACTCCAGATATGTTCTTAAAATAAAACTTGGCTCCAGAAACAAAGCTGCATGATCCTAAATCCCTAAGATCCAGGGCCAAATTCTATGGTTCAGGCCCATCCTTCAAAAAAAAAAAAAAAAAGCAGTTAATTCCCATCCTGCTGAAGCCCAGGTGAGTTGAATGTCCTTTCTGCTGGACCTTGTTGAGAGGAGTGGGCTCTGGAGTAGAGAGACATTCTTTCTCTGCAAAATGCAGTGCCCTGGGAGCCTTGCCCAGTTCTGTGTTTAGATGCAAACACATCATTTGGTGCAAGTTCACCAAAGGTCCATGGTTTTGGAACAGACTTCTCCCTTCACAAAGTACCTGGAAGAAGTCAGAATATCACTCAAAATAAGACAAAAAAAAAAAAAAGGAGAAAGAATGAACACACAGGCTGTGCTGCACTTCCCTTTCAGGTCAATTACTTAAGCTCCATTTTTTAAACGAAACTGAGCAAAATTCACAGGATGTCAGTGCATCTCAACAAGAAATGCAGAGACCCAGAATTCCACTCACCTGCTGATCTGAGGCTTTCATCTGCCTTTAAACCCCAAATACAACATTCATTTTCAAATGTGCATTTCTGTCAGTGACTATCACCAGACAGACCAAATTCAGACACCAAACTCACCGAGATGCTGGCCAGTAGAGCATTTAAAGCGAGTTTGTTCTAAGACCATCTAAGCTTTATTTTCTGAGTTTATCTTGGCAGGGTTTTTTTGGAGCTTTCTATGGGGTTCCTGGCCCTGGGAGAGGGCAGCTGCACAGGATGGGGGGTTTGGGTACGTGCATGAATCTTCAGATGACACCTCCAGTTGCAACCCATGTGTTGTGCCACTTTAAGAGCAGAGGCCCAAGAACAGAGCTCTGGCTCCCATAAAGATGTCAAAGACGTCACTTCTGTGTTCTTTAATTCTGCCCGGGCATTTAATGCCTCATTAGCATGCATTAACACTTGCTAAAGCTCCGCTCAGGGACAAGGAGAAACTGCAGTGAAAAGGGGCAGGAACAGCAGCGCTCTGTGCGGGTTGGTCCTCAAGGAGCTGCTGCCAGATTTGGGGAGAGCTGCAAGGCTTGGACAGCAATGAGAGCCTGGGCAGGGAGAAAGCAGGGGTAACAAAGGGCAGCTTTGCCCTTTCGTGCCAGGAATAGAGACTCTGGGAGAGCAGTACTCGATACACTGGGGAGAGAATGTCCAACTCAGTTGCTGTTTCAGTGCAAAGCCAACATAATCGCTTGGCGTGAGCAAGGTGGGGCAGGCAGGGTATGCCTGCTGCCAGGAACGCCAAGGAGCATGAGGAATAAACACAGCACTGAGCATAAACACAAATGGGATCATCATTTGTGTTCCTGGGAGAAATCCATGAAAAGATCATCGAGTATCTCAAGTTGGAAGGGACCCATAAGGACCATGGAGTCCAACGCCACAATAATCAATAATATTTAACAGGCAACAATGTAATGCTAATGCCTGGGGGTGTAATACCAAATACTGCATTTAATTGCTGTGAAAGAAATCTAGAGGAGCATATCCATGGAGCACAGAGCATTCTAGCGAAGAACCATCCCCCTGCACTGACCTGCAGCCACCTCTGACCTGAAGCACAGCACGGGGGTTGTTTCAATTAGAGGGGGGACCAGGCATTTTTACATTGCAGCTACAAGCGCTGGCCATGCTTTCACAGGTCACAGCCAGCAGACAAGGGTCACCCCATGCTGTTTGTCCCAGTCCAGAGGCCATTTGAACTCTGGGATCTTCAGCTTTTTGAATGGGCACAGAGCAGGATGGGGAGGCACACACTCTCGGACGACAGTGGCACATGACTCAGTATTAAATTGAAAAGAGAAGAGAAACCAGGTTAAGGGGGAAAAAATAAATTCGGAGAGGAAGAAGAAGAAGAGAGAGAGACTGGGGAAGGATGGAAATGGTGCCCTGGGAGGAAGTGGTTTCAGGAGCCGCCCAAGGACTGGAGATGTGAGTAAACACATGCACTGAGTCAGCCCCATGCTCCTCCAAAAGGCCACTGAGGATCTGTATGCCAGACTTCATGAAGATGAAATTTGGAATGCAAACACCTCCCACATGGCTCTCAGCCCCTCTCTGCACTGGCACTGTGAGCCAAAGCGCCTGGAGATGAGCACACCCAGAACACCGTGGGACACCCTGCTGAATTTGGTCCTGGCTGAAGCTCAGGAACCCTTTGCCTACAAGGAAGAATCAAACACTGCTATAGAGGAATGCTACTGCCAGCCAGCCAGCCTCACGCAATTCAAGGGCGGGATCTCTCTCCAGCCTCTCAAATCATCTGGGTGCTCAGGGCTGGGTGTCCCTGCTCCCCATCACAGAAGGTGCCACCCTGGCGCAGGGTTCAATGCAAGCACAGAGCACCGCAGGCTGCCCGCAGCGGGTAAGCGTGTCCCAGACATGTCCCTGTAGTTTCTGCTCCTCTTCATGCTGTGTGAAGAGCAGACTTTCTCAATGACACTTCACACTAAAGGCTGAGAGGTTTCAAGTGTTGCTCTCAGAGCTCACTGCTGTCTGGCAAAGCACACCCAGACCCAAGGCACCACAGGAAGCAGCCTGGGATGACCCCAGGGCTCAGACACCAGCTCTTGTTGCCAGAACAAGACCTAAAAGCCAATATCCCACGTGTCAGCAGCAGCAGGCGCCTCCACAGTTCCTTCCTCACCTGTGGAAATATTTTCTAAATCACTGCTTGAACAATCACATTCTGCTGCTCCAAAATGTTGCAACAGCATGGCAGCCCCACGCTCTACAGGAGGGCAAGCAGGAACGCAGGAATACCAACAGTTCAACAGCTGGCCTCAGAACAGATCTGGTTGATAGAAACAAACATAAAAAAAAAAAAAAAAAGGCGTTTTTCTTGATTTGGGAGTTAGACATCGTGCAGCCAAATGACACTGGACACACAGCCAAACAGCATCTGCAGGGAGCTTGTAAGCAGGGCAAGAGTGGCATCAATCCAAGATGGATGAAGGTGGATACAGCTGACTGCTCTTCCTCACCACAGTCCTCAGCCCTGCCTGCTCCAGCTGACCTGGTCCTGACATTTTTTTTAGGCTGACCCACTAGATGGGAATAAATGGAGCTGACCTAAACCTTCCATTTCTTTACACCAATCCACATGACGAGTGTTAGTAGAACATGCCCAGCTTTGCAGTTTAACCCCAGAAAAGGAAGAGGACAGCAGAGGTGCCCCATTTGATTTCTTATTACATTTTTGTAGTCTGTTCTTACTGGAGCCAAACTGTTCCACAGGTGGAAGGGGGATGTAAGCTGGAGAGGGGATGCCCACCCAGTAGTGACGCCAGGCACAGGTGCTCTGGCCTCAGTTCCTCACTGCTATGGGACACAGCAAGTCAGAGGTTTGTTCTTCCTCCTTATTCAGGGGGATTATTTTGTTTTACCCATTTATTCTCTGGCATGCAGACATCTCAGGACAGGACCTTTGGATGAGAAGCTCCCGCAGGTGAAAAAAGCAAAAGCCAAATGGGAATGCAGCAAGGAGAAAGGTTTTTAGGAAGCTCAAAGATAAACATGCAGTCTGAGTCTTGACCACATCGTAAAAGAGATGCTACAGCAGTGCCATCTCCTTGTTGTTTGTTCTGGTCATAAGGTCCCCATGGCTACTCAGTGGCACTGTAGGCAAGAGACCTGAAGGTGCCTGAACCAGGTTTGTGGGCTGCCAAGGAGCCACGGGCACCCTGTGCCCCACACAGTGTGACAACATACACATACTGCTGTGTCTTCTAGCCCAGACTCAGCTTGTCTTTAGCTCCCAGTCCCCCTACCCTGCTCTTTGGTGGGAAAAGGGGCATTCGCAGTGCTACAACACCCTAATGATACAGGCTTTTGTGTCAGAGAACTTTACTTGGTTCTGCTCACCCCAAACCACCCTCGCATGCCCTGCACCCCGACAGCACCCGCAGCCACTGACCCCTGAGCCCCCAACCTGCTGCTAATGACTGGGACTACTCACAAAGCAACTGGTACTGTGAGGTTAGAGCACAGTGACCCGAGCTGACACTGCATCCTCTGTCACCAAAATAAGCCTCAAATATGCTGGTAGATGTGTGCTCCCCATCCTCCTCCCACATGGGAAGCAGAGAGGGATTGACCTGCGGGGCAGCCGCTCCAGAGATGGAGCTGCATCTCCCTGCAGCTGCCTGGCTCACAGCTGCACTAGCACTTAGCAACAGGCAAAGGATTATTTTTAACTTTCATATTTATATGGTCCTTTTGTCTCTCCCCTTCAGGTTCTCTTTTACTAGGCAGTGCTCAGAAAAACCTACAGATAACAAGACATGACTTAAAAGGAAACATTGCAGATGTGGTTTAGGCTCTGTTCCCTCTCCTCTTTCCACCACAGGCCATCCTCTTCCCTTCTGGCAGGCGTACATTTGTCAAAAGCCACCCCACTCGCAGCACAGCCACAGAGAGTGGGCACAAAAGAAGTTCTCCTTCCTCCCCAAACCACACTCAACCATCACCTGCACCTCAGAGGTTAATACATTAAATACTACCCATTTCTTTCTTAACAGCAGCTTCTGGTAAAAGTTTAGGCATTAGGAATTAAGAGAATTAAGGCCAAAAAGAAATGCTGTTTTGTGTGTGAAAGATGTAGATCACCTTTATTCTCACATCTGAGCTTTCAGATGCACACCAGCTATTACCACCCAGGACAGTAGTTTTACTCACCACTGGGAAGGTGAATAGTAACTTCAAAAGAATGTGTGGAAAAAAGTCTATTTCCAGATGATGTATCCATGGGCACAGTGATTTGTACAGCAATAGACCCCACCTGAAACCCCAGGGTGGAGATACCAGCGGGGGAATCAAACCCAAGTGCTACTCTCAAAGCATGGAGCTCTAATGCAGGACCAGAAACTGGGGCACCGGCACCGAGCCATCATCCCACTGGCTCCCCTCGAGCACAGCGCTGTTAAATGCGTTACGGACAGGGAACAGCAAAAACAAATTGCAAAAGCACGAGTGAGATTTCTAATTTGAGGCTGTGTTAAAACAAAAAACCAAAACAAACAACAAAAAAGCCTTTTCTCCTTGGGCCTTCGTACAGGCTAAAACCTGCCTGAGCTTCCCCATTTACTAAAACCAAGAGAGGAAGCATTCAGAAGTAAATACTGAGGGCTTGTATGAACTCAGCAGATTTTGAAGTGGTTTCTGCATGGCAGCTGGAGTCGCATCACACGTCAGCTTGGCTATACTCTGCAAAATAAACCCCGGATTTTCAATGAGCTGTCTCTTCCCACATCCCATCTCAGAAGTGATTCTGGCACTTGCGTGTACTTGCAGGTTTGACACCTGATGCTTTATTGCTGACCTGACTTTTCTGTGTCACTAGAAGCCCTGTGCTGGCAAGGGAGGCCAGACCAGCTCCTGTGCTCCAAGGCATCACCATCGTGCTGTGCTTTAGCCAGCCACGACCTTCAGTCACCTTAACCACCTCAGATCCTCACAGCTGCTTACAAGCTAGAGAGATGTTGAAGGGCTTCATTTACAGATGCAAAAGTGTTTATAAATCTGACTTATTGTCTAATTCTAAAAAAAAAAGAATAAGAGAAACCACAAAAGACCTGATCCCCCAAAGATGCATCACCATCAGTAGCTGCCGTGTTGCTCAGGCAGTATGGATTTTCGGGATGAGATCTTTTGTGTTTTATGGGGAGGAATGGCTGCAGCATGACGAGTGCTCTTCTGTAACTAGTGATGTGCCTGTGCACAACCAGAGTCCTGGGCTGAAGAGCACACAAACGACACCCACACAGGGAGCTGGGGAACAGTGGTGGTGGGTAAGGGGAAATTTCTTTAGAGACCCATATGATGCCATATTATTCTGTGTCCCTCCATCCAAGAAAAAAATAGGTCTGGAGCAACTGAAGCTAATGAAGCTTGGCCTCCAACAAGCCAGTCTCTCTTCATTAGAGGCAAATGTGTGATGCCCTTACTGGGGCCTCTCCTCCCTCCTGCCACCTAGTTTTATGGGACCTTCAGGAATGCAATTAGGGCAGAGATGTTTCCTCCTTTGTCAAACTGCCTGGCCAGCAGCCAAGGAGTTCAAAAGCCTATGGGTTGTGCAGCCAGCTGCCCCTTCCCCAGCCCAGCTGCAGGCAGGAGGGCTTTCAGCCCCTCTCTCACAGCCAAAATCATTTCAGAGTAGAGGGAACAGAGGGATGTGCCAAAGATCTCAGTGCAAAAAGGCAACTTCTCTACCCAAAATAAAACTGGGAGTAAAGCATTTGAGGGTTTGGGAAGCAACTGCCTGCTTTGTCAGAGCACGGTGCTGCAGATAACCCAGCTGCATTTCTTTTGGAAGAACAGAACACTCGTGCAAGCCATCCCCCTATGGCCCTTCCAGAAGCAGGATTAATGGTTTGAAACAGCTGCTCTGGAGCTGTTAACCGGACTTGGGGAGCAGCAGAACAAATGCCACTTATTAGTGACAAGGTGACACTGACCAGGAGTTGGATGCAACTTGAATCAACATTTACTCCACATTATAAATTACTCCCTTTTCCCACCCGCCTCACAGATGCAGCAGGCACGTTAAACCTCCCACTAACAGGAATTAAATTCTTGCTGCTTCTTTAGAATCTCTCTCACCCAAAATCTGCTTCTCCACTTCATGAGGGGGACTACAAAAGGACTGGAGCCATAGGCAGCACTGTCTGCAGGCATCTGTCCTCTCAAATGCTGACAAAATGAGGCTCCAATATTTATAAATGGATCCAGGAATGAAAATGGTTTTTCCTAGCCAAAGGACCAAATGCCAAGAGACAAGAAACAAGTCCATTTCAGAGTATTTCAACCCCACTGTGACTTTTTCTGGGAATACAGGATGCCTGAGCATAACATGCCACCCATCCCTGTGCTATGGCAGTGACTCAATGGGGACAGCTTTGCTACAGATCATAAAAGGAAGAGATGCCTGAGCTGGTTGGCGATGAGCTCATGGGACCTCTGATCTGAGGCATGCCATAAACCACAGCCATATAGGTGCAAAGCAGTTTGCCTGAGTGGATTTTTACTTCTCAGCTCAGAAAACCGTGCTTTCCTCCTGGTGCTCCCCAAAACTTCAGCTCAGGCTGGACTGGCTGTTTTCTCCCTGGCTCTGTCTGGGATGGGCACTCCGAGCTCTTGTTCAACAGCTGGGGCAGGGGCAGATGCATTTGATGGCGGACACCACAGCCTGTGTGCTAAACCTGAGGTTGGGTTCAACTGTTCAAAGTACAGTCAGTCATCAGAAATGCACTGAGAGGCAGGAACTGCCT
The DNA here is from genome assembly GCA_013399875.1 of Gymnorhina tibicen. NCBI lineage: Eukaryota > Metazoa > Chordata > Aves > Passeriformes > Artamidae > Gymnorhina > Gymnorhina tibicen. The sequence goes on along the minus strand of VXAZ01007135.1, from coordinate 61,718 downwards.
TCTATGCCACCAGAGGTTTCAAAGACTATAAATAAAACCCTTGACAGCAGTGATGAGTTTCCCTCATGGGTCCAAGCCAAGAAACTCCCAAGCAAGGACAGAGACAATAATCTGCAGCAAAATGACAGCTCCCTACATGCTGCTTTTTTGGTCTGTGCATTAGCTAAAACTGCTGGTCTCCCCCTGCACTGGGATTCAGCCTGTGAGAGTGATGCCAGAGCGTTTTAGGGACAGACCTTGTGCCCAGGAAAAGACAGAGTGAGGGCAGGGTGTCATTTCACCCCCTAGCAGGAACAAAACCAGCAACCAGCCACTGTAGCAACTGCCCTGGGAATCAGCCTGCTCCCAAGGCATCACCCAAACTCTTCTGGATGCCAAATCTGCATGTGCTGGTAGACAGTGCTGAGCTAAACACCTAAGAAGGCCCCATTTGTAGGGAGGAGAGGGCTTGGTCTGCTGGAAGCCCCCAGGGACGTTTGTGTGGCAGAGGGCTGTTTGTTAGGGGCAGCTTCGGGCATAGCCCTGCAGTGCAAGCTTGTGGTGGGCTGGTAAATCCCAAGCCTCTTGGCCTGACAAAACCACCTCAAAATGTTATGTCACTGGCACAGCGCTTGCTACAATTCAGATTCAGCACCGTAACTGCTGGAATTTAAGAAAAAAAAGAAAAGAAAAAGCCAACAAACCACCCCACGCAGCCATTCCAGACTCCATCCCATCCCTCGAGCAAAGAGCCTGCTTGGCCTCAGCCTACCCTTTGTTTTCTTTCATAGCTACGGACTATGAAAGAAATTATTATTACGGCCCCAAAAGAGGACTTTTAAATTAATTTTTAAAACTTCAGCAAATCCCAAACCAGCTATGCTGCTCCTCCCAGCACCAGACACCCTCCACAGGGACAGAAGCAAGCAGGTGCAGCAGAAGGCAGACAACTTGCTTTCCCAGTAGAGCAGCAGAGCTCTGGCCCTCCTGCTGACCAGGAAATTTGAGCAGAGGTGTGTCCTTCTCTTGCAGCAACCGCTACACCAGTAACTTACAACCTCTCTTTATAGCACTGCTGCCCTGCTTGCTCTTAAATATATGCCTTTTGGGTGGGATGATGTTATCAAAGCAATGTGGTCTTCTGGAGAGCCCACAGGCAGTACTGCTCCTAATTACTTCACAGTTGGGTTTAATTTTTTCCCCCTATCTACTTTGAAACACCTTTTTTCTGCTTGCTTACCCATCTTTCCACTCTTGCATCAGCAGGGAGAGCCCCACAGACCCCCCAGTCTGGGCAGCCACTGTCAGGGTGGGACTGGCCTTTCCCATTGCTCTGCAGCAGGGAGCTCCAGGGCAATTCCAAACCTCGAGTATCGCCTGCCTCATCTTCAGTGGTGACAAAATCACTAGCCAGGCTACAGGAAAATTAACACAAACATCCTCTATCCGATAACAACACAATAGCCTCAAACAGCCAGAAACTTGCAACCAAAGTTTACTGCTCAGCTCTGAAACATGCAGGGCAAGATAAACAGCAGCAGAAAAAAAACACCACTTCCCTGAAGAAAACATAAAAAGTAACTATTTTTTCCAAGCTTACACTTGTTTGGAATTTTTGTCCAAGGTTTTCAGCTATGGAAATATTTTACTTGCTTGAAAGTGGGTAATTTTTAAAGAATAACCCTTTGCCCTGATCCAGCTGAGGGAATTATGTCCAAGGGCTAATCCAGGCAATTATGTTCAAGGTAAATTATTTGACTTGGACTGATGAGGTTTTAAAACCTTTTTAGCAAACAGCTAAATAACTCTTCTACCTTTGTTTAAGCAAAGCTCACTGGCTACAACTTTCCCAGTGAATGACTTGTTTTCCCAGTGGGAAGAAAAATCCATACATAAGACAGCTTTAGGAATCTTTAAGGCAGCTTTTCTCTAATAAGTAACAGCCTGAAACACAACCCTTCCTTTCACCTGTGACGCACCAGGGGATTACGTCAAATACTTCATCTCTAAAAGAAGATTGTTTCTGCCTAGGCAGGGAAGGATGGCACACATAGCAAAAATCCAACCTGTGAAAACACCGAGAAGCCTCAGAGGATTCAAGCCTGTGCTGGTTTACTCTTTCCTAAGGAAATACATCAGTGTGCAAGAGATGTGCATAGTTACATCAAAATAACAACACCAAAGCCAAGACTCTGCTCATCTCCGTAGGACCCAAGCAGCAGACAAGCCTGCAGGGGGAGAGAGCCTTTCACTCCAGTGCTGGAAACCCAGTTCTGATGAGGACAATGCAATTTTTCCTCTTTGCTGTGGATGCCTTTAAATCTCTCCCTCCTTTTTCCCACAAGGAAAAGAAAGGGAGCACAGATTCCTCCAGAAACATGGCAGATTTGGGCAGCCGGGGCAGGCGCACACACCCCGCACACTCCAGCCCAGCAACCTTCCCCATTCTGGAACAGAGTGCGCACTGCCACGACGCGGAGGGCACAAGGGAGGAAAGGCTCCTACCTGAGCAGAGCACTCCCTTGTACCGGGCGCAGGAGAAGTCGTCGCACTCGCAGAAGGGCCCGTAGATGTTGCCGAACTCGCTCTCGTAGCAGAGGCACTGGTTGCAGCTGCACTCCCCTCGCCCGCTGCACAGGGGCTTGCCCTCGGCCTCGCGGCACAGCGCGTGGTGCAAGTCCCCGCTGGCCCCCTCCTCGCACTCGCAGCGGGCCCCCAGGTAGCCGGGGTCGCACTCGCAGAGCCCGCAGGCGTAGGTCCCGTTGCCGCTGCATTTGGCGCTGGCCGGCGCGGCGCGGCCCGTGCAGCCGCAGAGGCAGCTGTAGGTCACGGCCACCTCCAGCGTGTCCCGGAAGCCGGCCGGCTTGATGGTGAAGGTGTGGGACGTGTCGTCGGCGGGGCAGCTCCGCGCCTCCACGGCCACCTCGAAGGACACCTGGAGGGCAGGCGGAGATGTGAGGTAACAGGCGTGGCCCCAGAGCAGCTCTCGAGGGTGTTCCCCAGCAGGGAAGAGCAAATGTCCTGGGGAGAGTCCGTGGAGCAATTCCACGGAACGGGGCCCAGCTTAGCGTGTCAGAGCTTCCTTCCCAGGTGTGCAAAAAACCCCCAAACAATTGCACGTCCAGCTCAGTGCACCTGCATTTGCCAGCCCCATGAGGAGTTGGGCACCCTTAGCATTTTAAAACTCTTTGTTGTAAGCCATTCACAGCAATTTTCCCCATCAGGAAAATACAATATAAGTTTCTGTGAAGTGGGAAGGAACCTGCCTGTTCCCATGAAATAAACAGGGCAAAACTCTAGCAAATAGCCCAGTTTTCATGTTATTAAAAATAGAAAACTCTCTCAAAACAAGCACTATCAAAGATCTAACCAGCGCAGCAAAGGGCCCGAGGCGCCTACAAGATCATGGATTTAGAAGGTTTTATGGGACTCCTGATTTGCATGTGGAAATGTGTATCAGCTCCACAAGCCCAAGCTTTTGGCATGCTGCTCACAGGCCATTTTTAATGTATGCTTCTATCAGGCCTGGTTTCAGAAGGGTTATACACATCGTTAAATGGTTATACATCACACCCCTACTCGTTTTATGTTGCTACAATCCAGTGTCAGGGATTTTCTCCTTGAGAAAACCAAGACCATACTTTGGTTGCTTGCTTGGCCCCCGATTTAATCCTACTCTTTGTTAGGGCTGGCCAGCACTGCCCAGATCTGCCAGTTAGCAAGGAGGATTAACCTTATTCCAAGGAAATGAGACCCTTTCCTAGGCCTCAGGAAGGAATGCTTTCTCACTGGGGACATTTGGGGGTCACCTCAAGCTCTCACTGCCTTCACTGTCCCACATGTCAAGGGGTGATGTGCAGACGAAGGCACAGCAGCCATCCCCAGCGGGAGAGCTGCACCCCCAGGAAACCTCCCTTGACCCCCTCCCGTTCCCAAGGCCTGAAGCAATTAGGATAGAAGCTCAAATTACAGAAGAGAAGGAGATCAGAAAGCAAGCTAAGCGGATCGCGGTAATCCTGCTCCCTTTCACCCGCTGACACCCACAGCCCCAGGACTAAACCCTGCCAGATTAGGGTCCAGTGCCAGCATTATCCTCTTTGGGGAAACTTTCTTAGCAGGAGTCAAATCTTGAGCCACACGGAAGCAATGGGGCAGAAAGGAGCTGACAAGAGGGGGCAGAGGGACAGGACCCCACCATCCTGTGGCACCTCTGCCTGTGCAAGCACCTCGACACTCAGGGTGCCCCTAAAATGGAGCAGTGCCAGTGCCGGCTCCCTGCTGCACTCGCTGCCAGATCCTTTACGGCACAAGCTGCAGCAGCTGGAGCAATCCCCCTGCTCCTGCCGAAGCTGGGAGCCCAGGATCAACCACCAGATTGACTTCTGCCTTGTGGGGTTCAGGTTTTGGTCTGGGAACAAGGAGCTACAGGGATTGCTTATACCCACCTATCCAAGACCCAGTAAATGCAGTTAAAAAAGCAGGGCCACCTCCCTATTTAACACCTCACATGATCCTTATTTGGCAGGGTAAAACTCCAGCTACTGTTGACTCTTTCAAACTATTTTTATATGCCACAGCACTGAGAGCTCTGGTATGTTTGCAGAGTCACTCTTCTCAAATAAGGCAATCAGGCTGCTAATGAACCCACACCCTTTGCCTCAGACAGCAAAAGTCGGAAAAAAGGGAGGAGGTTCCCCACTGGTCTGAGCCCTGCTGCCCTAGCCCTGCAGCCCAGCAACCCACTTATCTGCACCAGTACTCAATTTAAACAAGCAAAGCTTAGCTTCTCTGCTTTTTAAAAGGCACAGGATGGATTATGCCATGTTAACAATTATTTCAGTCTGCGCTGCCATCCAAATAACCCCAGGAACTGAACACAGGAGGGTTGCTGCCCATGGAATTTCACAGGTGAGAGTGTGATGTGAATATCTGTGAATAAGGGAAAAAAGCCCATTTTCGGTTATTGCATCCTGCTGCCTGATCAGGACCTTTAGCTCAGTGCTGTAGACAAGATGCCTGTATTCCCCCTTTCCTCACAGCTCACCTTGGACTGACTTACACCACCCAGAACTACTTCTGGCAGAGCCACTCTCTCTGGGTTTCTATATCATCATGAGGAAAAGAGAGGAAAATTAGCAAAATTGTGTTTTATTGCCCAGGACCACTCATCAACAGAGGGAAGCGGGTGAAACAGACTCCCAAGGGAACAGATTGAAAGGCAGACTCACCGTATCTCCAATTTTGAGATCCCCACACTTCCTGAGCCCGGGATAGGACAGCCCATCCTGGCATGTGGCAGTGAAGGTCAAGCCAATGTCCTCAGGGCTGTCCCAGACTGTGAGCTCCACCTTGGACCGAATACTCTGGAAACACAATGGGAAAGCAAACCATCAAGCTCCCAAAGACAGATGGGTTTCTTCTGCTTTACTCTCTTCTCCTGGTGTTTCCAGAGGGTGGGTAGGACATCTCTGCACCTATATGAGAAAAAATCACCCCTGCACACACACTGGCATTTGAGTTTGACTTAACCAGCCCAGAAGACTTCTGATGATCACAGCTAGCTTCACAGGGAGCTGCCTACCACCCCTGCAGGTGGCTTATGCCCTCTAGGATGGGTGTGAAGGACACAGCAGCCAGTACTGGGAACCTATGGATGCACAAGAAAAAGAAGAGAACGTTCTTGACCACAAACAGAATATCTCTGAATTGAAGGTCAGAGCTTTGTGTGCACATCTGCACCTCCTCCTCCCCATAAACCTGAGCAAAGTGCACAGCCTGATTCTCCACTGGCAGCTGTCCAACAATGTCTGCTGTGCAGCACAGAGAAGGTGTGAAACTGCACTAACTCTGTCCTGCTTTCTTCATTTCACCCAACTGGTCAGAAAAATGTATTCTGCCTCTTAGAAGAAAAAGCTGAACAAAAAGCACTCTTTTGTAAGTGTCAGCTGGAAACAGCACCATGGGAAAAAATAAATGAAAAATATCTTTCTTTGAAAAAACTTTTCAAAGTGAAGAGCATTTTCCATCTGTGAGGTTTTGGTGTGCTTCTACCCCCTTTCTTCTGCTTCTTATCTCTCTGCCCTGCTGCATGCACACACTTTTTAAGTCACAACAAAATGAAGTTTATAAATATTAATTCAGAATGACATTGTTTTGTTTAATTCTTCCAATGGCTGGAACTGATTTTTATACCAGTGGTATCCAAAAATGACAAAGTTTTTCAAAATGGAGCTTTTTGTACAAATATGCTTATTATCCAAATCCAGCCCCATCCCTCTTCTCCTTGTCCTCAACCCTCACCAAAGAGGCCAGATTAAGGAAAAGTGCTAATTCAGACCTCTTGCCGGTACATGTGATGACAAAAGCAGGGTTCACATGCCAGCAAAGAGCCAACACTTTTAGAAACAGACAGGAAATAAATGAGTTTTGGCTGGGTGAATCTAAACAGTCCTTGAGGAAAGAAAGGAACAATTTCCCATGTCTCTACTGTAACAGAGAAGCCGTTCACAGGGTAGCAACTGGGACCATACGGAGCATCCATCGCCTGTGGGCTGAACGCTGTGTGTGCCAATAAATCTGTGGATACTGCTCTGCCCTAAATCATCCTGTAGAAATTAACTGCCACGCTGATAAGCTCTCCCATCTTCTTTCCCAGAGCATCCCTTCTGGGGCATGGCAGAAAACAGGACATCAGGCCAGGCCTCAGTATGGCCTTGCACGGGCTCATCCTGCGTTCCTGCACAGACACCAAGTCCTCGTATTAGCCCTATATAGTCATGCTGTTACCCTAAATGCAGTGCCATTATTGTCAGCCCCTTTGCACTGTTACACACCAGTGTCTTCTGACAACACCACAGCCACCACGGAGGGCAGCTGGTGCTGGCAACAAGAAACACTCCCAAGACCTGCCTGGATTTGGTTTAGGAACGTGCTTCTTAAACCAGCATCCCATTTGCTATCTTCAGTCCAAACCCAGCCCAGTGTCTGGGCACAGCTTCCCATGAGCTTTTCCATCTCCCAGGTATGCTGAGATTTGGGGGAAGGGCAAGGAGAAAGCAGTCACTGTTCTCTTTTGCTTCACACCTGGTGGGATGAGGGAGAGGGGACAGCATGCTGGGCAGAAGAAAAGGGAAATGGAAGATGAAGAAATGGGGAAAAGTGATCTTGAGCAAGTCTGATGTGTGCATCGGTGGAGGGAAGCAGATGAGAGAGGACCAGAGATGGACAAAGCACTGAAGGGAAGAGACTGAGCCCATGCCCAGAACACCAGCCACTGCCACCCTGCAGGAGAAGACAGTCCCTGATGCAGATGAAGGATTTCTCCAGGCTCAGGCTTTCCTTTACACAGGGAATAAAAAAAGGTTCACTCCCACTTGGGAAACAGAATTTTAGCTGTCTCCCTCAGTGAGAATTTCCTCCGTCATTTCAGGAAAAAAACAAAGCTACCAAGAGGAGACGGGCTGGGTGGGTGCCAGGTTTCCGGTGGCCCCGGGCTGACCGTGGCACAGGCGGGAGCTGCCAGCTCCTGGCAGCACTCCCAGGGGTCCCAGCCCACACCCGCCACCCAGCTGAACAGGCAAGGAACTAACCCCGGTGTCAGCAGTCAGTCATCCCACAGAGCTCCTTCCATGGGGCACCTTGGTCTAAGCACCCAAGCGGTTTCCAGCCAGCTGTGCTGGAAAAGGCACAAGCAAAGAGAAGGAGGGAGCGGTGGTACAGCCACAGGATTCCCAGTGGTTTTCATCAGCTTGTACTGATCTGCAAAGGCTTGAGGGGTGGTGAAATGGAGGCATGGATGCATCTTACAGCTGCAAAAACAAGGCAAAGGGAGGTTTCCACGTGATGGCACTGAGGCCGCATGCAAAGTCAACGTGGAGTAAACATTCATTTCTTTCTCCCCAGCCAAGCATCTCAGCCACAAGAACATCTTTCCTCAAGGAGACAAACTGGGACAACTGGGCTTTTGATTAGCAGTATCTCCTGGGCCTCATTAGCAGCATTAGCTGTTCATTGCCTTCCTCAGAGGGTGAAGCTTTGGGTAACACTCTTCCCAAGGGCATAACCAAATGATGCTTTAACTGCAGGGAGCTGGGGGAAGGAAAGAAGAACTTTACAGGTCATGCAAAGCACACTACAGTCCTGCATGGATGCTGGATGTGTAAACTCCTCCAAAGCCGTCCTTATTGACTCCCTGCACTAAGGAACATAGTACCAAGAAGAGCTTGCAGCCACTGAAATGAACATGAACAACCCTGCCTCAGGGTTGACCTGTTATGGGGTCAGATCTCCAAACCCAGCACCCAGCAATATCCTTGCAGGGTCATGAAGACGTGACCCGTAAGAATTCAAGGAGAAGTCAACACAAATGTTGACACTAACTATCCTATGAACATGCAATTTAGCTGCTTCTAATTGATCTGCTCTCCTATCTCCATGGAGCTGGACGACATCAGGTCAGCAGTACAACTCCAGGTCCCTTGCTGTCCTCCTCATTGTGGCAGGGCAGGCTGCAGGGAGCATGGTGATTGGTACCCATAGGGTGCTGAAAACCAACGTGGGCTGCACAGAGAGCAACGCAAGGATGTGACCTTATCTGGACCTGGTCCCATCCTTGGGAGGCCTCTGAACATCAGATAACAAAGAAATAATCTATTTTACTACCCTACTGGTAGGGTGCTCTGAGAGAGAACTGGTTTAGATGGGGGCTGTGTTTTGTGGGTAATTCTGCACACAAGAGACATGAGGTGAAATTTCTGCTGTCCCACAGGCTCTCTTGGGTATCTGTGCCTCTTCTCCTCCTCACACACCCTGTTTCCCTCCCCAGGGTGGACATCCCAGCTCCAGCAGTGTGGAGAGGACTGGGGAGGGAGGCGGCCAAGCTGGGTGGAGCTGAGCTGGCCAAGCTCTTAGCACTCCTCACTTCAGCAGCTGTGGTATTCAAATGCACTTACGTTGTAGGCTTTGACGATCAGCTCAATGATATTCTTGGAATCTTTGTGCAAAATCTCCACTGTCGTTCCAGGAATCAAAGTGGTAAAGTTCTTAAAAAAAATTAAAAAATAGAAGAAAACAAATGAACATGTTGAGGTGCAGAGAGGAAAGCAGAGGGTGAGGAGGGACCAACCCTATGCTAGGGACACAGGCCATACACACTGCCCCTTCACCCAGTGGTGTACATGGTATGGTTTGGCTCCCACTGATGTGGAGCTTTCAGAAGTAAATCATTGCTAATGAGGCATGTCAAATATTAAACAAACCTCGTGGTCACGGGACAGGGACAAACGGACCTGGCTCTGCTGCTGGAGGGGGCAAGATCAGGCTGCTGTGCACTGCAGGGAGGGAGGGGCGGCTGTCCCGACTTCCCTCACAACCTTGAGCATCCCCGGGAGAGGGGGTGGAGAACAAGCTCAGCCCTCCCACTCCCCATGGGCAAACAGCAGCATCCAGACCATAGCAACGCGGCTGCTTGTTGTTCCTGCTTGAGCCTCGAGGGCCTCGGCAGAGGTTTCCAAAAGCAACCCTGCCTGAAACACCACCCCTGCATCCAAAGAGCAGTGAAACCCCGCAGGGCAGCTCTAGACACAGGTTGGTCATTGTGCCTTGGGTCAGCTTTCCTTTTGGAGGGGAGAGCAGGAATGGCAGAGAGTCCAAATTGTGTGTGGCACATCAGGGCCCTGGACTCGGTGATGGAAAAACACAGCTGGGCAGAAACACTGTGCATGATTAGGTAATGGGATTAAGTCACTGCAGAATGGGCCGAGCAGGTTTCTGCTCTCTGGCATGCTGCACGCTGGCAGCCCTCCGAACATCCAGATTAACATGGAGTCTATTTTAGGTCTTCACATGCTCACTAACACATATATATCTGTTTGCTCTAAGAAGCTTTAGTGCTTTCTGCTGAAAGGACTAGCAGGGCTGAGCCTTGCCTGCCTGCACCGGGCAGCCTGTGGCCACATGCATGCACCCTTATCACTGCACACACGTGTCTACCACTGCACACACTCATGTTTGCAGCTGCCTCCACTCCCCAGGCCTCAAGAGGCATTTCAATGGCCCCTCAGCCCAGGCAACTCAGCAGCACTTACCTTGTACAGCATGTAATGACTTTTTGTAACAGCGAAAATCAGGTGGATGTTGTTTTCAGCAAGTTTCTCCCCAAGAAGTGCCAGGGAAGGATAATCCTAGAGGAAAAAAAAGGGCAGAAAGACTAGTGGGTAACATGGAAATGAAGACTAATTTCACTGCTCTTCCCAACAGCAAAATTCATTCCAGACACATGGCGTGTTTTGTTGTGGGATGAAGTCCCTGCTGTACCAGCACAATCCCAACTGAAATAGTAGAAATCTGTGAAATATTTCTACTTAACTCTTCACTAGAATACATGACTGACAACACCATTAGCCACAGCAACACCTGAAACACTGGGTTTATTTCTTCCCCCTTTCTACTTTGCCATCAGCAGATGCACATGTGCTAAATGGCTGCTACCTCGAGGGGTGCGAGGCAGGGAGGTCTAGAACTGCAGAAAATGTATCATTTTTTTTCTCCCAAAGCAGAAACATCCATTGCCGGTTCTTTCTGCATACTGGGACCATAAAGAGATTACAATAAGCTCTTTAATTCTGCAGATTTCCCAGGCAGAGAGGATGGCAGAGAGACACTGCTCTAGCAACAAAATAACTAAGCAGGGCTCAGTTTCAAGAGACCAGCTTGAGTTTAAAACTCCCGCCTGCTTCTGAAGTGCTGCCCTTGGAAAAAACCACCTCATTTACTTGCAGACTTGAGGGCTGATTGAGAGCCTCTGAGATTCAAACATGTAAACACCAAGGCAGCATCCCTATGCCAGCTCCCCAGCATTAACTCCACATAAGGGAGCCAGTTTGGGGACTGTGCTCTCTTATGTATACATCCACTTGCTAGGGTTGCACAGGGGGTTCCACTGCAGAGCCCAGCTTCTGGCCTTAACACAGCCACCCAGATTCCCCTCCCCTTACAGAGTGACATTCAGGAACAAAAATCATAATTAGTGTACGTGATCTGCTGAATAAAGCACCATTCTGCAGATGGATGCAATAATGAGGCGGCAGGCAAGTGCTCATTCATCCCAGAAGTTTCCTCCCCTGAGTTAAATTTTTGAAAAGGGCTAGTTTGCTTGTTTATTACTAAGACTCATGTTAGTGTTGTGCTCAAAGGCTGTGAATAAGAGGAGCATTCTGTTGTACTTGCTAGTATAGCACATCAAGGTAGATACAGCCTCCTCAGGAAGAGGCTGACAGTCCTCTGGACATTTCAGAAAAGGGATGACATATTTTATGTTTCCTCTACACTTTGCAGGCAGAATGTAATGCTCTTCAGAACACCAAGTTACTTTTCCCTCCCTTGCAATGAGCCCTGAAGGAACTCACTAAGTCACCAACTCATTTTTGAACATCACAGAGGCATTCACTGTGGGGGAATGCCTAAGGGAACAGCAAATTTTATTTGCAAATTGCAGAAGCTGGGTTAAACCAGGCACTGCATTTGCCAAAAGCTGCTGGAGTGGGGTTTGGCTGGTCTCCAGAGAGGTCCACCAACCCCCGAGGTCTCCAAGGGCTGGGCCCCGTGCCCCGCTCACCAGCTGGCTGGACGCGCTGTACTCGTTGGCTTCATTCAGGTGGCACTGGCCATCGTGGGGCTGCACCAGCCCCCCCAGCTTCCCATCCAGGGCTATGTGGGGCACGTCGTCCGTGGTGAAGACCAGCAGGTGAGACGCCTCCTTACGCCACCCGATCTTCTCCTGGGAGAAAGCAAACCCTGTGAGACAGCAGCCTGCCCCTGCTAAGCCCACGCTTCACCCCTCACCCTGCACGTGGTCCCAGCCACGTGCCTGGCCAGCAGCAGACCCATTAGCATTAATTAGGAGAGTACCATACTCCTGTCCACCCATCCCTGGTAAGCAAACAAAATGTCAGGAGCCCATCCAGCATTTCCCAGCACCTCCTTCCAACACGCTTACTTTAAAAGGCATGACAAGGTATGCGGACTGTCCACCAGACCTTCTCTACCCAGATCCAAGAGTAAGAATTTCAGCTGCTTTTACAGCCAAAGGAGACCTGCCAACTTCCTCCACACACATTTAATCTGACCTTGTTTCCTCAGCTCTGTGGAGCGGCCAAGGCAACAGCAAGAGCTGCAATATCCCCACTCAGCATTTTCATTACTGCCCACTCATAAATGCTGTTTCTGAGCTGTGATGGACAAAGTGAGGTCCCTGCCCAAGGGACTCAAGGGTGCCCACTGGCTTTGGTGCACCCACAGTCATGCCCAGGCACTCTGCCCTGATCCCCTTCTGCACACGTCTCCTGGAAGCCATGGTGCCTCTGCTATTTCACTGTACACCTCTACACATGCCCCAAACAGCTCCAGCCCCCTGCACCACAACCCAAGAGGAGATACACAGGGATACACACAGCTGGAGCAGAGCAGGGACCTTTGGCATTGGGCACTAATCCCACACAACCACTCTGCACAGTGCTGCTCTGAGAAACTTCTGCCTATTTAAAAACACGGTAATGTCAAGACATGCTGTAGTGGTCCCTGTGAAAGCACTGAGGTGTCAAGCACAGCACGTGAAGTGTCCTCTGCACCCTCCTTGGTCCCTCTGTGCAAGGACCAGACATTATCACTGTCGTTGCATGAAGAGAGATGCAGGGACAGACTTTTTTCAAGTAAAGGAGTAAGATCTAGATTACAAACATTTCCCCCCCATGGAGCTTCCCCAGGTTTCCAAGTTTTCATCAGCCCGAGAAGCAGATCTGTAGCAGTGCCTGTAAAAGCACACTAAAGCACTTCGTTGCAGTGGAAGTGGAAGGAAACAGAGGTGCCCAAAGGGAATTTTTGCAAACCACAGTGCTGCAGCAAACCCTCTCTGCTCAGTGGCTGCTCCTGCTGCCAGGTCACTGCCAAACTGGGTGGGCTGGAGTCTTGCTGCTGACCACGGCAGGGAGATCCTGCCACGGCACAGACTGGAGCCAGAAAACCCCATTGCCCGGAGCTTCCCCTTGGGCTGGCCATGCTGCCCGTCTGCCGGCAAAGACACGGCCCCACACCTTCCCTGCCCACACACTTCCAGCATCCCCCTCCCTCCAGACCCTGGCTCAGAGCGCCACCACAGAAATCCTTTGGGAAAGCACAAGGGAAAAGCTAGTAGAAGGTCACTGATGGGAACACGGTGCAGATGGAGATACCCAGCTTCTCCAGAGCTACTGCTCAGCTTATTGAGCAAAACCCATACTCTGCCCTGTTTACAGGAAGGTACTGGCCCTTCCTATGGAAAGCACTGGTGTGGGCAGGGCAGGAGGGCAGAGCAGGCAGAAGGGTGCAGAATCATGTCTGCCAGCACAATTTTCGCCTCCAAATGTGAGTCATAGCCCAAAGCCTGCTGATCTTTCCGATAAATGTAACTCTTGCCTCAGGGACGCTATTCCAGAGTAGATTCCTTTTTCCTCCCTATTTCAGAAGGTTTCTTTTCTTTACTGATGTTTTGAAGACCCCCACGATGCATATAAGGCCATAGGAAGAAATCCTTGGCAACACACATCCTTCATCATGCAGCGGCATGTTACAGTCCAGCTCAGGAAGCAATGAGGACTTTTTTGCTCTGGGAAGCAGGATTCATTCCACTGAAGTTACCCCACTGGACAAAAGGCTGAAACTTCATGCCAGAATGTAACTTCTTAAGAACTCAACCCAAAAGTGATTACAGCTCTAATAATGCAAGAGGCAGTTTTCAGTCTACTCAGCCACCGGACAGAAGCCCATCAAGTTCACTTTTCTGCAAGTATCCAAAGCTGATTTCTTTTTAAATTATTAAGGCCAAGAAACTCCCAAAGAGATTAGAAGGACTAATCTGAGTTTCATTTCCTTAGAAATGTGCTGCACACAAAGAAAAGGAGCTGCATTCAAGCAGCAGTTACAAAGTCACTTCAGGAGTGCTGGTGCTGGTCACCCGCCTGCTAAGCCCACCTTTAAATCACAGGTTAAGCATTCCTTTGCAGACAAACTCTCCATGCCTCCAACACAATTTCCTACATCAACAACATCAAAACTGCTGTGGCTGCTCAGTTCAGGAACTCACTCCCACAAAGCAATGAGCACCCACACTTTCAGTGCCAATATGCAGGCACTGAAAGCATGTGACGCCTCAGAGCATCGAACCAGGGTGCCTTGGATGGGCTGGTCAAGCCAGTGCTGATCCCACACCAAAAAAGCTGTAGACCTATGAAAAAAGCCCCCCAAGGAGGCTGGCACGCCAAGGAGCATCTCACACTGCCTCTGCCAGCGGCTTCCAGGCGCTGGAAAATACAGCTCTTCAGCATGCAGTTTCCACTGAGAAACCCAGAGCAGCACTCTGCTCCGCTTAAAGCAAATAACCAAGGAGAATTTCATTTATTTTTATTGGACTGGGATTGTTGAACAAAAACCCCTGCACTGATGCTTACCCCCTCATCTGGTTTTTGATCCTTATGGGATAAGAAGGATTTTTAAAGCAGGGGTGGGACTGGACCCAAAGCAGAGTAACATGTTTCCACGGGGCTGGGGATGCTACAGATCCTGCCCCTGTTCCTACAACCAGCTGCAGTTTCCTTCTGTACTCTGAGAAACCAGGTTCTCACTCCATACAGCCAACAGTGACTGGCAAAACTGCCACAGCTGCCTCAGCACAGCTCTCCAAATACTACTGAAAAGGCTTGAAACCCTATATTTCCATGCCTGAATAAATATCTACATTTTTACTTTGGGCACTGAATAAAATCCATTCAATTGCCAACACTCAGTTGCCAGGAGTGTTGAATCCCCCCTGGATTCATCAATTTGTCTAAAACCTCAACAGTTTCTCAGGTGCAGACCTTTTTGGAAGCAAGAAACAGATACAGGTGCAAGGCAAGTATGCCTTAGGGATCAAAACCCAAAACCTCCTTCACTTGGTACTGCTCTGAAAGGCACCTCAGTGTCTCCCAGATGCCTTGGCTATCTCCACATACCAGTGTCTAGCAAGCACCAATCAAAACCATTCCAAAAGATGATTTATTTTCCAATCTAGCATTATCTCCTCACTGCATCTCAGCATGTAAAATCTGAAATTTACACATGCCACCAAGCCATATGAGGCTTGCACTTAGAGAATGGCAAAAAACCAAAATACTGCAAATGGAAAATGTAATTACGGAAGGCTGATTAATATTCCTGGCTTACTATTTTAGCATCAGAATAAAGGCTTATTGTCTCTGGCTCTTTCATTGCCTCCGGAATAACATTTACCATATCTTCATCTTTCAGAAAGGAGCCAAACTCTGGGCCTGCTCCTTAGTCTGTATTAGCTGTACAAACTTTCTCCACTCTTTGGGTTGAAAACCAGGCCAAAAAATGACTCGAGTGCTACAGAGCCCTTGGGCAGCTCATGCAGCAGAAATGCTTGCTATGCATTACAGTGTAAAAACACCTAGTCAACACAGGAGATATTGTTTCTGACACCTCAGAAGGGGAGGAGAAGACCTTGTTTAGACACCATGGCTTGGAGACAGCGAGGCTCTGCTATGCCATGGCCAGCTCTCCCAGGGACAACTCCCTTGATGCTCAGCACAAAGTACTTCACAGGCAACACGCTGCATGTCTCCAAGACAGGGGACTTCCTAAGGTGATAACTACCCTGGAAAAAGCTGGAGCATGCTAGTGAGATGCAACAGGGTACCACAGCAGTGATGAGGAAACCCACCTCAGAAGTCATCGAGGTACCCATATGCTGCTCTCCTTGCATGGGGGGGAATAGCTCCTGAGTTAACAGAAACTATTGTCTGTTTCTGGGGGTTTCATCCCCATGACACTCCATTAGTCACTGCAGGATGCAAAACTCCATGCAAAGAATATCCTCATCAGCAAGCTGCACTTCACTGCCACCCCAGATGTCTGCAACCTTCACCCATCTCAGTGGTGTTGAGCCTCACCACAACCCACGGCCACCAACCAGTCTGGGCCATCACTTGGCGACCACAAGGGAAATTAAGCAATAAGTTCCCATTTTGACTGTGGGACCAAACATCCCAATGTCAATCAGCTGCCCTGAAATTTTGGCTTTTTTAACTCTGGACAGACAGAGTCTTTGCTGCTCATGGCTGTGATCAGCAGCAGCTGCTCTAGAACTGCCAAGGCAGCACGAGTCATGGCACAGCTGGTTCTCCTGCCTTGCACGTCAGTCCCATGGACTTCCTTTCCCACACCCAAGCCCCAGTAATTAATTAACTGCTGTGGCTGCAGAAATTCGCTGTCATGACCTGCCACATCATGCCAACAGTCATGCATGTGTACATGCTCACCTTTGCTCACCCTTCGTAGAGGGTGCTCATTCCTGAATTTAGTTGGTACCTAAATTAATCTTCTAAATTTGGAAGGGACCAGGCTGTGCATTCAAGAAGGATAGTTAAAGATTTTGGTCCTTACCAACAGTCTGAGACTGGCACAAATATACAGGAAATATCTTGCAGCTCTCCTGCCTTCCACCAACACTTCAGAAATGAGCCCTTGTGATACACACTGAAGTACTGCTTCACCACAGGGAAATATTGTCCTGTTTTTGCAATAACATGGTGGAAGGGACTGCAAAAACCCACACGGTGAATGGCACAACTGAGTCACCATCCTGAGCCATCCCTGCTCTAACCATGGCAGTCACCTCTCCAAAACTGAGAAGCAGTTTATACTCAGACAGTTACCGGGAGCAGCACTGTAGTTGTGCCAACAACAATATCCGTGGGAAGATGACTGTTGGGTGGCATCAGATCCAGTGGGGCAGGTTCAGTCCTGCCAAGACCATGAAGCACAGCGAAGCCAACCCAGGCAAGGAAAGATCTGGTTTCCCACATGCCTGCATCCCATCACTCCCACAGACCATGCCTATCTCCCGGCTCCCAGAATTCAGACCCAGGAGAAAACATGCCCAACAAAAAGGATTTTCAGCAAGGTTGAAGCAAACACAAAGCAAATTGCAGCAATAGAGGAAATAGCAAACAGAGCCATTTCTGGTGAGCAGGGAAGCTCAGACTCATATCAGAGTGGAGCAAACACTTTCATTCATGACAAAGGGATATGGAGCAACCCAACTACTTGTTCCAGAAAGATCTTCAAGCAAGCATCTCCAGAAACCCTAAGGACATGGCTAACACGGCACCAAGCTAATGAACTCTGCTCCAGTTCTGCTGACAAAGAGGGAGAGCAGGCTATCAGCACCCAGAGGTGAGATCATCCCCCCACACACAAAGAGGGAAAGTATGAGCAGTAGGAACCAGCTCCAACCCTCAGCATGGGTCAACTGCTGCAAGATGTGTTTGACACAGCCTTGAGAAACACACTGAGCTGATGTGCAATGCTGCTGCACACAGGTGTATGTGAATCTTAAAGGATTCTGTCCCAGGTGCTCAGCACCAAAAAGTCGAACTGTGTAATGAAATCTCACCCTAAATTTGCATTTGCAAAAGCTCCAGCTTTATCCCTTTAAACTAGAAAAAGCATTAACCTTTTTTCCTTTGCCTGTTTATCTACAAAAGCACATGAAAACAAAAGCCTCTACTTTTCAAAGCATTTTTCAGTTTCTCCAAGAAAAATTTGGTAGTTACTTCCAAGAAATGGCAAACTGAAACTTTGCCTTGGTTCAAGAACAGAGCAGAAGGAACCCCCTCCTCCTTCTGTTTTGCTTTGCTTTAAACCCCCAGAAATCAGAGCAACTCACCTTGCACACAGCAGCCTGCAAAATGGCATCGAAGCCGCCCTCTGGAGCGTCTCGGTTGCGGGAAACCTTCTGTTTCCGAACTTCTTCATTGAAACGGTCAACTTTATCCGTCAGGGACAGGAGGTGGCGGAAGCCAAAGGATGGGACACAGCTAGGGAACAGCTTATAACTGTGGGAAGAGCAGAGGAGTGGTGAGCTGGGATGAACCACACCCGCCACCAAGAACTGCAGAAGCTCACGGCTCTACCATGTTGGTCTCCAAAATTCTGTTCAGAGGGTTGGAATACTTTCACAATGCTTCGTATTTTGGACATTTCAGTTTCTGGCTATTTCTCTACAAAACCCTTCAGTAGAGCCTGTATTTTTTTGTTTCCTGTCAGGGGCTTTGAGAAGCTGAAGTTTCCAGAGATCCCACCAGGACTGAACATCTCTCTCCACGTACGGTGTGAGCGGAGACACAGAGCACCAGCCCACCCTGGGCCATGCAGCTTTGCAGTTTCAGCACTCATAAAGTGGTTTTCACTGGGAATCTGCAGTCAAGGATGTGATCACTGATAGAGAGGCTGCGTTTTGGCAGATCCACCCTTTCCAGCAGCCCAGGCGGGCCATGAGAGCCATGTCCCACACCTGCAGAACCAGTGGGCTGGTGTCAAAGGGCAGGAGCATCACTGCTGAGAGCTACCTTTTCCCTCTTCTGCAGTATGGATTTTCACAGTGTTATCCAGTTTTCTTGACAGTACTAGCCACCCTACACCTACTGCACCAGGCTCCTGGCAACTGCCCAGTACGAGATGCAATAATAATCAACACCAGTTCATGCTTCCTCCCACTCTCCCTGCAAGCAAGTGAGCAAACACCATCTCTGCTTCCCAGGGCGCCAGTGGAGCAGAAAGGTAGGAGGGGCACCCTAAGGCAGAGAAATGTTTTGGCAGGCTACCAGGAAACCTTTTTCTTTCTCCATACAAAACCATGAGAAGGCAGTTTTGGTGCTCACCTGGAGAGCTCAGCAGAGCAGCTCCTGTGGCATGGGAAACCAGTGAGTGTGTGCAGGGGAGAGGGATGGGAAGGGTTAAGAAGAAATGTGTTTAAAAAGGAGTTGGCCTGGCACTAATTCACTCTTATCTTCAAACATATAACACAGAGTACAATTAAAAGCCTCTGCTGACACATGACCCACTATGGGTAAGTTGCAAGAGGCTTTTTATACAAGGGAGTGTTTAAGATTTACCATCACTGAGAACTCAAATCCCTCACAAGAGACTCCAGAGCAGGGATTTCCATCCATGCAGCCACACACACACACCTAAGCACGGGGCAGGTATCACTGCCCTGGGCTTGGTTGGCAATTAGAGCCATCCCTTTTGATCCATGATCTATGTCCAGACTTGCACCCAGGGCAAGGCAAGGAATTTGATATGTCTGAAACCTCTGCACTGCAGGGTCTCAGCAAGCGGCCCTTAGCCCATCAGGATGCTGAGTCAGGAACAGGGGTGATGGAAGAGACACAAAGGAAACAGGGCTGTGCCCCACCCAGACCTGCAAGTCAATCCGAGGAGGGGAGAGCCTGGACCAGGGGCAAAAAGCACCCACTGCAGATGGTGTTTGCTTGCAGCTTTTCTTAGATGCTGAACGGTTTGTTTTGACACCAGAAATAGCTGCAAACAAAACCACGCCTGACAACCCACCTTGCTGCACCAGTGAGCCACATGGCAGCAGCCAGAGCCCCCTCACTGAGCAGGCTGGGGAAGGAGATTCCATCAGAGAGCAGGGAGCCAGCACCCCTGGTTTGGATAAAGACGAGACCCATGGCAACTGGAACGGAGCACCTGCCAGATGAGCTGCCGTGGGCAATCCTTCCTAAATGATTTTCCAAGACCAGACTGGCTTGAGGTAACCCGTAGAAAGAAAAGCAACCACCTGGGTAAAGCCAAAAGAACACGCAGATAGCCTGATCATGGTGGGAAAAGCTGAGGTGACAGCTCTGGATGTTCTTGATAAAAGGTCATCACAAGTTCAGGGATGCCTTGTTGCTGAGTTGTCCAGTTCCATCCTCTCCTCCTTTCGCATCAGTCTCCTCCTGCATGTTTCACTGTTTCACTTGGCCAAAGCCATTCACTCCAATTAAATCACACACCAGCCAAAGTTTCCAAGATTTCTCCAGCTGGAGCCTGTCCCCAGCCTAAGGACATCACGAGCAGGTGTCAGAGACTGAGGATGACAGAGATGTCTGAAAGGATCCTTCAGAGGCTATGCCAAATTTCTGGGAGAAGTACTATGAAGAGTGCAGTGTGCAATGCCATTGTGGCAGAGCCACCTTCCTGGCTCGGTGTAGTCACTTTTGCCTCATGATTAAAGCAAGAGTTCTCAGTGTTAAAATCTATTTGACTTTCCACTCTGGACAGAACTGGTGAAAAGAGAAATCGGATTATTTTTGTCTGGTCAGCAAGCAATGTGCAGTGAGATGCCAATGCTTACTCAGTGCCAAAAGCTGGCCTAGAAACTCACAGCTGATGCAAGCTCTCTTTATCTGCCTCTCATACTCAGAGCATGAACAGAGCTTGGCATCCATGCATGAGGTGATCTTACAATATAAGTATCCACAAATGGCTCAAATAAAAGTATTGTCCTCACTGCCCTTACATGACTTGGAAGCACCCACTGATGGATGAGGTGAAGGTGGGGACTACAAAGGTGTCAGTGGTGACACTCTCCCAGGAGGGCACTCGCTGCTGTATCCATCCTTTGATTCCAACACCCAAACCTATCTGAGCCTGGACACCCTTCCCTACACCCAATTTCACTCTGGCATAATCCTCAATTTAATGGACTCGATCCCGACTCTTGTGGTTAAAAGGCAAACAAAAAAGACTCTTGCAAAGACACGAGCCAAACAAAAGAAAATAAAGGGACGAACACTCTGATATCACCACAAAGTAAACCCCATCATTTGTGTCTTTTGTAACTGTCAGTTTGCTTTCCTTCCACAGCAAAACAGATGAAAAAACCTGCCTGCCACCTTCTTAACACTCTACAAGAACTCATTAATCAGCACTAGAGGCCATCACAAATCTCAGTTCCTCCAAACACTTTTGTTGAGAAGGACTTATATTGCCTTGGTCTCCTTATCTGTAAAATGCAAAGAAAAAGCTTAATTGATTTACTCAATGCCAAACTATGACTCAGAGCTAGGATCAGAAATCAGGAATTTCTGGCTCTGGCTCCTTTTCCTTAAAGCCTGTAAAAAAGTCTGCTATGTCTGCATCCCTTTCAGGTACTTAAAAATAGCTTCAGGCTCTCTGGTACAACAGTTTCCCATGTCTAGAGGCACAGATCTCCCAACAGCCACAGCAAAATTAGAAGCTGTCCTATTTTGAATTGCGGGAGCATCACAGCGGCAGCCATGGCTAATCATCATTCCCAAAAGGCAGGACTGAAGTGTGGTTCATTATTTAAAGCAAAAAGGCACGTGAAGACTGCAGCCAGGCTCCGTGCAAACACAGGCCTTGCCCCTTCAGGGTGCACCCACCACTTACCCAATGCAGGGATTGTTTTGGTATCTTGGTGCTGTGTAGGAGAAAGGAGAAATGTTTTTGTCCACGAAAGAGCCAAACCCCAGACGGAAATTGCTCGTGAGCTTTCGCATCTCTTCAGCCAGCTTGGTCCCCAGATTGCGGATATTATCCAGGTCGTCGTTCATGGACAGGGAGAGATCCATCAGGTAGTAGAGGTCCACAGGATAGTCCTCCACTTGCCGCACCTGAACTCGGAACGAGGTCTGGTCACCTGCACACACACAAGGGTTGAGCACAGTGAAAAGGAAACTCCCAGCACACCTAAAAATCCAGGCCGCACATGTTTTTTTTCCCCCCTGCAGAGCAGACAGATCACTTTTCAAAAGAAGTGGGTGAGGGGAATAAGCTTTTCCAAATAGATCCCTTAGGAGACTAACAGGAAAACAGGTATTGACTTTGGGTCCTGTTAAGCTATGTAGTGTACTGGCTGGCAAGAAAAAGACATGGAGTGCGTGTCTCTGTCTTAGCTCTTTGGAGGTGTGGGAAAGAGTCTCTCCATCTCATCTGAGAGAACAGCTAAGGGAGGGATACATGAAAAACACTGTTGCCCTGTGTGCAGTCCAGGGATGTTTTCCTAGAAAACGGGACAGAAAAGCAGAGTGAACCTTAAATGGATATTTCATGGACTACTGAAACACTGCCCACATTTACTTGGGTACATTCTCAAAGCAAACCAGGAGCAGTCCAAGAAGTCCTGCACAAAAGAGAGAAGGTGGAGCAGGAGAAGGAAGAGGATCAGGAGAAAAGAGGTGAATGCAAGATGTCCTCCGAGATGTGCAGGGAAGTCAAGGGGAAGCAGACACAGAAAAAAAACCTTTGAAAATGAGCTCCCCCCCAAAAAAGAGCTGGAGAAATCAGGGCAAAAGGGAAGTGAACTGGGAAAATAAAGTTGTTAGGGTCACCCAGGAAAGCACTGAGGCAGAGGCGAAGCTTCCTGAAGTGAAGAACACAAGGGAAGGAGCTGACAGGGCCGAGTCACAGGCTGTGCAGATGTGAAGAGAAGCAGAGGAAAGCTTGTCCCTGACCTTCCCCTTTGCCACACTGATTTCACTAGAAATCTGGAAGGGGTGCCAGGGAAGGCCACTACAGGCAACGCCTACGCCTCAAAAAAGCTGAAGTGGCTTCAAAGTGAACTTAACAACTTCACACCAGATGGACCTCGGTGGAGCCACACAGCAGGTAGCAAAAGTTTGCCTTTCACTTTGCTAAGGGAAGGGTCTAAATAAAACCCCAAACCCCAACCTCACAAGCCAGGCTGGTTTGGAGATCCCATGTTCCCAGCTGCCACTTTGGCCCTTTTCCCATTCAGTGGGGTCTCAGCCCCAGGGAATTGGATCCTTTCAAAACCAAGCTCCCACTTCTGCCCTCTCCCAGCCCTTCATGGCCAAGGCTGAACTTGGGGCAGTGGCAGGTTCTGCAAAGAACTTGTGGCTTCCCCTCTTCTTCCCCAGAAATAAACTCCCATTTTTTAGTATTGTGAAAACATTTCCCTAACCGCTTTGCTGTTCTCCTCTTTGTGCACAGCAGCACAGCTGCTCCCACTTACTTCCAGCCCAGCAGCAGCAACAGCATCCCAAAACTGCCATGCTGGCAATGCACAGCACGAGGGGCTCTGCAGCCTGGCTGGCAGAGCCCTGCCTGGCACCTGGGGTAGGCTGCACCGAGCTAGGGCTCCTCAAACAACACCCTCCTTCTCTTTAAGCATTTCCCTGCAGCCTGCTACAACCCCAGCTGGAAAAGGCAGGGCTGCAGGAGGCACCCTGTGCAAACATGCACATGTAGATACCGCCCAGCTGTAGGAAGCAGGAAGCTCATGCCATAAATATTCCTCCTTATTCTCCCCAGCTTTCTTGTCCAGCAGGAGCAGGGCTTTGCCGGCACAGGGCTGGGATGTGGAGCACAGCAGGTGCTCCAGGTGGGCCTCACATTGTACCTGCCATGGATTTTGTGGGGGAACAAAGAAGAACACAATGCACGTAGTGCAAAACCTGTTAGCAGCGATTGCAGGGTAAAAAACCGTGATTGCAAGCTTGACTTTAATTCAGTGCTACAAAAATGTGTTTAAATCTGGGAAAATTCATTCCCATGCCCCTGTTTTTCATTCCTACATATTTTTCCCACTGGAAAAGGGGATGTGTCCTCTGTATTTTGCAACATTTTCATGTCCAAAACACCGTTCTTCCTGCCAGAAAGGGTATTTGGGATGCTGTGATCAAACGTGCTTCTCTTAATAATTATGAATTTATTAGTCCCTGAGAAGCACCAAAACTGACAGGATCGTGTGGCTGGTTCTTCTTTCATTCCTTACTGCACAAACCAATTATGTCGGAGAAAATACTGCTAATGTATGTACATGTAAGTGCAAAAGAATTTATTATTCTCTCTGGACAGTATTACTCTCACACTTCTAGGGACAATCCAGCCCCCTCCTTCCTCACGTACTGTCGCCACCATCCTCTCCTTAGGGCTTTTACTGAAAAGTTTTAAACTCAGAGCTGAATTCAGAACTTTTTCTTGGATACCATCACACAGAGGCAGTGCAGAAACTGGAAAAACTGATTTTGGTCAATTTAAGAACATAAACTCCACAATCATTTTTATCCAGCTTATTCCTGCTTGGTGGGGCTCATGGCTTGATGGGCAACACAGCTTGCATCTATTCATTTTTTAAGTCCTTTTACACTATATCTATTCCATTTAACTAGGACATACTGCTTTACAGCTGGACCCAAGATTAAAAAGCAGTATTATAAAAACTAAATGCTCAATCCAAAAGCTACCCTGTAAGGACATCAGTTTAAGGCCTTTGGAGTTTAGCTGAGGACACAGATTTGGGGATGTGACTTCTGCCACAGGATGATGAGATCAAACTGCCCGGGTGGCAACAGCAAACAATTGACAATCCACTCCCTTCTGCTTCTGCTTAGCAGTCTAAGAATAAAAGATCACCATTGCCACAGGCTGCCTCGTGAATTCATCTTTGAAATAGTACACCCCTCATGCCCAAAATTAAATCAACATTGTCTCCTTTTTGTCTTGGGTTCACAGGGTGAAACCCGTTCTCCCAAGCTCAAGGATTAATGGATAATTTAAACTGGGGCTGCTAATACAAGGGTTTAGGAAGTCATCAGCCCAAAGGTGAAGTGCTGCCCAACATCAAAAAGAGAGCAAAAATGGGAGATATTATTACAAACATCTAGGTTTGTCCCTCCTCCTGCAATGACTCTGATGCTCTGCAAGAGGAGCACAGGGAGGGGGCAGTTCACTGGCTCAGCGTGGGAATTGCTGCAGGGGTCCTCAGGGTGATTCCTGCAGCTCAGCCCAGACCTGGAGGGCTTCTCCATCATTAAGAACTGAGGATAGCCGTGAGTGTGGTCCCCGCAAGGATGGGCAGAAGCAGCACACCAGCCCTGTGCAGCCCAAGGCTTCCAAGAGCACAGACCCCAGGAAGCCACAGGGAGACTGATCCCCACACCCTGCCACCAACTGGAGTGGTGGACATTGGATGGGCAAAACTGCCGGGGATTGGGAAAGCAGAATTCGCTGAGCAGCAGGCACTGCGCGTGGAGGTGGACGTACCATGGATGGTGAGAGGTGGAAGCTGAGCCAGCCCTTTCTGTCAGGAATTGCCTCAAGAAACGGTAGTAATAACAACTTCCTTTTGCTCCCTTTTAAACACAACATTCAGGGACAGAAGCCATGCATCCAGATGTACGTACAGCGGTGACTGCTCTCAGGTATCTGATTTTAAGGCTTTGAAGCAATTTTTTTTAGATTTGAGGGTCTGACCGATGACAGCTAAGGAAGTTCGTTGAGAAACATGACAACTTCTAACTTACACAACTAAAATAAAAACCCCTGCAGCAACTGGTAGGCTCTGGGAGAGCACTGGTAGCATGAGCACCAGCTCAAATCCCTGTTTTTCTTGGGCAAAGCATCAATATTTCACTTTTCTGTATGCTCCTGAGAGCTGTCACAAAACTGCAAGCCTTAGAAACCCACACCAATTGCTTATAATGAATCAAGCTTTTATATTTGCTTCTTATCTTTGCAATAAAGAGCTTTTTTTCCTCTCTCAGAAATGTCAGCTGCCAAATTTTTGCAAGAATTCTAAACCCACATTAAAGCCTCCCCCCACCATACAAAAATTTTTGGTACAAGCGTGCTCGCATGGCTCAGATGAGCCGTTCCCTTCTAATTTTTAATTAAAAGGAAGAGATTGAAGAAAAGTGATGGCTCAGGAGAATGAAAGAGGGACCTGGCTACAGTCCAAGGCCTGAGTCACAAGTTCAAATCTCCATCTTCTGCCTTGATCCCATAGCTCTTTTGCATACTGACAGAAAGCAGATATGTGGGTTTGTTTCCAATTTATAGAAGGAGCTGTCTCAGTTTAGAGTCATGCCCTGGCCGGTTAGTGGAGGAACCAAAGTTATTTTAACTCCTTCCACACAGTGATTCCATTTTTAAGCTGAGCAGGTTCCTTTTAAACACATGCAACTGTTAAGACCATTATTGGTAGCAGTTGTGGATGGGCTTTGACTGACTTTGACCAACAGCAGCGTCCTCTCACAGAGGACACGTGCCCCAGCCCCCAACCTGTTTGTGATGCACCACCAAAGTTCACAGGTATGCAAGGGGCCAGCAGTCACCTGCTTTAGTGGGCTACAAGGCCACGAGCTACAGTGTGCTCTTGGCATGTCCTGGCCACCCTTTCTCCCTCCCCCCACACCCCATGGAGCCGCTGGGGACTCACCAGGACGAAGATTCAAGGCGACCTTCTGAGGCGTGATCTGAGTGACGTCCAGGTGGCTCTGGCCGGAGCCCTTGCTGCTCAGAGGGACGTTCTTCACCACGCTGATGCTGCTGCTGGGGTTCTCGATGGCTCCAGCACAGCCGTTTGCTATCAGGTTCTGCAGGAAGTCGCACCGGGATGTGATGGACTTCGTGCTGCCGAAATCCTGGGGGTGGGGAACAGACAAAAAGGAAGTGGAGGGGAATAAATCAATGCCACAGCAGGGGCTTTGCTTTGACATGCTGGTGTCTAACAGCTAGGAGATGACAAGGAGAAGCTGGTGCCCTTTGGGATGACTGTACTTGGAAGGAGCCTGCACTGAGCCTTTCAAAGGGATTGACAGATTGACCAAAAAAGGAAATTCTATGAGGATTTGAATGTTGAATTTTCTAGCAGAGCACTGAAACAGAAAGCTAAGCCCATGTTTTCAGCCCAGCCACAGCAGCAGCACCTCTTCCCAGCCCTGGCCACAAGAGAGCAAGGCAAAGCACTCAGTTTGCTGGAGGGACAGTCCACTGCCACCCCTGTTATTTTATGCACGTGCATCACCTCAAAGGAGCTTTGCAAAAGACAGAAGAAAGGACAAGGAGGTGGCACTGAAGGAAGCAGGACAAACCCGCCAACCCAGACAGGGCCAAGTAAAGATGTGAAACTGAAGACAGGCTGAGTGGCTCCAGGGACCTGCATCCTCTTCCTTGGGCAAGACACTGCACGTCCCCACACAAGCACTGTGTGGAGAATGAGGGAGGTGGGAGAGACTTCCCAGGAGCTTGTTAAAATGCAGTCTGTGCCCACCACAGGCAGTTAGGCACAGAAAGCAAGGTGCAGGCAGCGGCTCACTCCCAAAGGATGGCCAGGAGTCTCGCAGCAGCCATCCCAGAGCTCCAGCCCTTGCTGCGAGCCCCATGCGTGGTGCACAAAGCAGCCTTGTGCAGGGCAGCACTCAGGAACAGCCAGGAACACAATGCACCCTTTTGCAAAGAGCCTGTTTGTTAGAATGCCTTTTTTTTTTTTATCCCCAAAAGTGCCAAAGGGAACAAGTCACATGCCCAAAACTTACTGGATTTTAAACAGTTGATTCCTACTTACTTCTGCACTACAACAATAGAGACAACTCTCTTCAGCTCCAGGGCTGAGGGACTAGTACAACATGAAATAATGCAGAGAAGATGCTTGCAGCCATGCCAGCCCCTCCTTCAGCTGTGCAGCCAAAACCAGTGTGGGGCTGAATAAACCTTTATTGCTGAAGCTCCAGCATGGCAGAGGACAGGAGAGACATCAAGGAGGGAGAGGCTCCTGATACATCCTCATGGGGTGATGTCCAGGGGTCCCTCAAGGACAGGCTTGGATACAGGGCCCTGGGAGACAGGCAGAGGCTTCCAGCTGCATTTTTCTCACTACAAGGTCCCAACGCTATTTGAAAAATGCAAGATTTGCATTCCAGCATCCAGCAGTAGAGTCCAGCCAAGAAACCGACGACGGCACATCAGATGGATACGAACACAGATTTCTTGGAACGCATCGTATAAACAGATGAACTTCCAAAAAAGGAGGACTGGGACTATTTAAATCATCTCCAGCATGACAAAATAAAAATCAGAATCCCTCACAAAACTGAAAACAACGCCCAGCCTTTCAGAGCCACACATTTCAGGCAGCCTTGGAGAAAAGTTTCTCTTGGATGTGGTTTTACCTGAAATCAGCAAAAAGCTGGTGGGGTCCAGGTGTTCTCCTGAGACTATCCACCCAGCAGCAGGGCACCCAGGGGGAGATGCTCTCCTGCTCTCCCAGTACCCAGACCACAGCTCCAGGTGAACACCTCTGCCAGCTCATTTCTGCTGCCACCTATTAGAAAGGACACTCTGCGCAAAAAGCAACACAAACAGCCCAGGGGTGCAGCTGGAACTTTTAGTTACTCTCAAGTAATTAACATTGGAGAGAAGCATCCAAATAGGACAATATTTAGGGCTGCTCACATAGCTGGAGCTTCTATCAGCTGTTTCCAAGCCTTCCCAGGGTCTGCTCCAAAGACTCCAAAGGAAGTCCAGGAGGTCCGGGGAAAGCCCCTACAAAACTCTTAGATCAGCAAAGGTCAGCAGCACCTTTGTGCTCCTCCAGTCCCCAGGTCCCCCTTGCTTGACCCAGCTATTTTCTCTAAACTTTCTTCTAAAGTGGGTCCAGAGGACTTGACAAAGGGCAGCAATTGCTAAGCTGCAGCTCCAATCAAATCCAGCTATTTTCTTGTTCAGTGAAAAGCCATATTACCTGAGGCGGAAGAAAATACCTACCCCTCAGGGGTGCAAATGCCTGAGGGGAGGGTGGTGTACCTCAGCACCCAGGGGTGCAGGACTGACCCCTACTTTGGCTTGATTTCTTACCCAGGCAGAGTGACAATGAGCAGGGGGGTGATGGTGGCCTTGGGAAAGTCCCAGCAATCACCACTGCACCCTGCAAACAAACACCCTCACTGCACCCATAGGTCAAAACCCAAAGCCAAAACTGGAGCTACCAGGTACCACCCAACTCTAGTGCAAGGTTTTCTGTGACAGAGAAAATCAAGGCTCATGGAGGTTCAGTTAAAGTGAAAAAGGATGTGCAGATCTGTGGAGTAAAGGGCATTCCACAGGTCCAGACAGTTCATGAGGAACCACACCAAAAGGCAGCCCCACAGCAGCTCAGACGCAGCACGCTGGTTCAAGCCCCGGTTTTCCCCAAGCAGGGAACACCCTGCTAGTTAAGCAATTCAGTGTGCCCACGTACCTGCCAACCATCTGCCCGCAGGCCTGCTTGGGCAAGAAATGCAGCAGACGCCCCTCACAAGCAGGAACCACCCCAAACATTGCTTGGTGCCACAGAGGAGCACTGGCTGGGAAGGTCCCCCAGCCCCTGTCAGTAGCTCTGGCTGCTCCAGCCCCCCGGGCAGTCGCGGTCCGGCCTCGGCGCTAACAAGCTCACAAAGGCGAATGCACACAAGCAGGCAGAATGAATGGAGACAACAGCGTGACAATTACATGCTCATCAGTTTGGCAGTTTTAAGACAAATTGCTTGGTTCATGCTATAAAAATGGAGAATAGCACTCACTGTATCTAATATCTAACTCCTGACTAGGCATGTTCCTACTATTTTTTGCTTTAATCAATCCAGTTCTGCATTAAGTCTGAAATATGCCTGCTTTCTCCATTAAAAAAAAAAAAACTGACACGTTCCCTTTAGGAACATCCTTGATTTCCTTTCCTCATTCTCTAAGCATACATTTCTGAGATGGGAGAGGATGGGGTAAAAGCACCTTCTGGAAAACAAAGGGTGCCACTGGGGAAATTTCAGTTCACTTACTCAAAAAGGACATTTTGGTTTAATTAATGTGTATCTCTGGTTTGCACGTACACATACAAATGCATCCACATAGGTAATGGATAGGTGAACACAGTTCATCCACCTCACAAACACATCTAACAGACAAGAGGAGCCTCTGCACATTGGTACACTGCTCCCCAAAGCAGCAAAAATGTAATGTTGAAATTCCCCCCCCCCATACTGGTACTCCCAAATGCTCTTCTGAAGAGCTTCCCCCCCGCAATCACCCCAGGTAGGTTTATCACGATCACAACCCCCACCTGTCTATCACACCTGCCCTGGTAGCTCAGAGGACAGCACTGAAGCCACTCCAGAACTCCCTGTTCTCCTCAGCAAACCAAACAAGTCCTGCTCAGCCTGGGCAAGCAGGTGCCACTGCAAAAAATTCAACAAGCATTCTCCTCTCCCACGTATGGAAACCAGGCTCCCACAGAACTCACAGCAACCCCACAGGCCAGTGTGCAGTTTCCAGTCAGAGTATTTTACCAGCACCACATCAGCAGTTTCTTGTCATTTCCAGCTTCTCCTGGACCATGCAGATTCCTCAGATTCCAGCATGGATGGAAAAGGCTGCAGCAGTCTCCATCACCCAAGAGTCATTCTCCCTCAGAGAGCCCTCTTTCAAGGCATGCTCAGGTGATGGTTAAGGCTACATATTCACACCTGCTCTTCTAAGTGCCACTGAAATCACCTCCTTTAAGGCCTGCCTTTCAAGGTATTCTTCCACGAGTCAACAGAATCGATATCTGCTCCCAGGTTTCCAAGAGCCCAAAGGCTTGTGGTTAGCTCAGCAGCCCTGGAGCCTCTAGGGCTGCTGCACACCAGAAACTGCTCTCATCAGCTCATCCATCATCACCCCTTTGGAAGGGAACAGAGATGCTGAGCACAAGCAGAAGTGAAAAGAAGTCCAACGAAGCCAGGGGATGTGATGCACCCTGTACCAACAGGTTAGGAGGTGGCAGTCATAAAGTGAGAGCACCTTGACTGCTCTGCTGTAAGATCTATCTGTACACATTCCCTTACCCTCAACTCAAGGCAATGTAAATTCCAGGAACCTTATCCCTCCTGGGCAACTATTGCAATAGGGCTCCCAAACAAACAGGTATGATGGTACCACCAAATGATATTATTCTCCAAATATTTCCCCAAAGGAAATACAAGAAGGTATACATATACAGGAAGACCAATAATATATATAACTATACTTTCTATAGCTATATATACATATATATCTATTTTAAAAACATAAACCAGACATCTCTACACTTACTGTATACATAATATACAGGATTATATCTAGAATTATACTGTATGTACTGATAGACTTCTACTATATCTATATTTCCTGACAAAATTATTAATTGTTGCCTACAAAGTCAATAAAAGCTGGCCCAGTTTGCTCCCAAAACTGTAAAGTAAATGCAAAGGGAGCACAAAATACACACAAATCAGCTGACTGAGGTTCTACCACAGCATAACTGCCATCTGTGGAACCCACTCCAGTATCTTACCCCTGGTATTTAAACAGCAGCAAAGCTGTAAAATTTGACTGGCATGTATGCATGCACCCAGGCAACATAGATAGCGAATGGCAGCTAATGAAAAAAGCTAAGGAAAACATATTAAGAGCTATTTAATAAATTTAATAACCTGACTAGGCTGCAGCAGAGGGAAGGGGAATAAGGTGGTGAAATGACTATGAAAAGAAAGCAGATATTATAGAGTTTATAATATTACTTTAAAACTTTCTGAAGTTGAAAAACTCCAGGTATCTTTTGAGATCCCATTACCTCACCTGATGATCTCACCTAGAGAAATAATTAGTTTCAAACAGTACATTTAAAGGAAAAATAAATTTAAAAAATACAGAATTAGCATAAGAACTTGCTAAGTTTTAGCATGTAGCATGTAATGGGAACAGCAGCTTTTAAACACGTAGCTCTTGGCACAAAACACCTTGAACTGTATATTTTTAAATAGCTGCTGCAGGCTAAAGGTCAGGAAGTATTACAGGACTTCCCTGTAAACACCCATCTTCCTCCTTGGCCCCTCCATTCCAGTTAGGAATTTTCTTTTTTTTTGGTAACTATCCTGTTTGCATGATAAGAGTCAGGCTGCCAGTCCCATTAGTATAATTAGTGGTCACAGTGACCACCAGATAAACATTTCCACTAGCAGCATTTTGCAGAAAGTTGTCTTTTGATGCCAAGTAAGAAAAAAACAACAAAAAAAGCACAAGCTATTGGGTACCCATAGCTTAATAGGCGGCGTTCCTGGATCCAATCTCACCACCACAGATTAGCTGGCTGGAAGAGGAGCTCTTACAGCTGTTTACAAGATGTCCCAGAAGCAAGATCTATTGCTTCACCCTTTCCCTTCTGCACACCAATTGCCTTGCTGGAAAAAAGCATCCCATGAAAGTTGTTACTCTGTCAGGCAGTGTCATGTTTGCAGCATCACAAGGCTTTCCTTGGAGAGCTGCAACTCTGCTTACGAGTGAAAAATCCAGTGAAATAGACCTGGAGAGCCAGTGGCTGGACTACCCCCAAGACCCAGCCACACGAGGGGGATTGGAAGGCACCTTCACCCCACATCCATCTCCATCCCCAACCCCATCCTCTGCCCTGGAGCTGCAGCTGCCCCAGGCAGCCCTGGCAGGAAGAGGGATGGGAACAGCAGAGGGGGCAGCACCTGCATCCTCAGCTCAGCAACACCAGCTGCAGCTGGAAGGTGAAGTGAGTGATCAAAAGGGGACAGGGATGGCCACACTAGAGGCATAAAGGTCAGCAGGGAACAGAACAGCATCTCCACTGGCCATGCCCTCTGAGAGGTTCAAGACCATCCACTGCTCTGGGGTTCTCACATCCCAAACCCTGTTCCTGGCACTGCAGCTGTGCCTGCAAGGCACGGTTTTTCCATGCATCTGAAAGCATCCAAAATTCTCTCTTGAACACTTAGGACAGGCGCTAAGCAGGCAACTGCTTTGTATGCATCAGACATTATCAGGTCTTTCATACACTTGTTCTCTAGAAATTGTAAGTCTACTTGATAAGACATATATTGGATTATATACAGAGATCTAAACTCATGAGCAGCCCCTAGGGAGCAGGGGGAGGTATTTGCAATTCCTCACAAAGAAGGAGGTGCAATTGAATAAGGGTGAGCAACTTCAGCATCAACACAAGGATGTATTTTCCCTCTGAAGTGCTCAGTTACTCTGTGCAACTCACGGCACTGATGCCAGGAGCATGGGTCACCCCCTCCCCCCCCATCCCAAAATGACACAATAGATTCAGAAAGGAGAATTATCTTTGTTACAGACAAAGAGCCCATGCCAGGCCAGGCCATGCGACAGCAGACACGTAGCAGGACACTAGCCAGGGGCTTGGGGCTTTCTAGGGAGAGAGCTTTGGAGCAAGGCTCCCTGCAACACAGAACCCATGCAGGGATCCAGCATCCACCAAAAACAAGAAGGTGATTGAAGGGACAGAAGGACTGAAGGAACAGTGCTGCTCTGTTGAGGGTGCATGGGGGCCAGTGGGGTCAAACACTTATTTCCTATGATGTCAAAGAGCTGAGGAGTCACATACACCCAAAATACGCTCAGCATGGAGCACCCGCTGCCCTCACCCACCCCTTCCAGCACGGGACCGAGTCAGGAACAGGCAAGGTGAGAAAAGAACTCCCTTTCAGCATTACAAAAAGCATGCAAGACAAACGAGGTGTGCCCACCTACCTCCTTGGAGCACCAGGCACACTTGGGATGGATGAGGAGACACTCTTCACAGGACGTGGCACTTCCACTGGTGCACAGATTGAGACCTTCAGCAAGAGAGAACAGGATGGGCTGAATGGTTATTCTACTCCAAAACAGTGTTTAGGGGGGTTTTGAGACACACTTAATGCTAAATATACTGTAAATTCAAACAAGAGCAAATAATCTCCCAGGAGCCTAAAAGGCAGGAGAAGCTGTAAATCTTTCTTCACTGTACGGAGGTCTTGTTTTCTTTTCTTTCCCCAAGGTAAATGAAAAGGACAGCAACTTGCTTTGGGGGGCTGAGAACCTCTAAGATGTGACTGAATCTGGTGATTTTTTTCACTCTTTTTCAATGGTTTCTGGTTAATCAAAGAGTCCAGCTACTCATGTTCCTAATGAAATACTTCCATTGGTGTGGACAGAATGCAATAACTGTTTGACCAGCCTGAAACATGGGCTGTCCAAAAGCCCCTGAGATGCTGACTTTTAAAGTCACATCTTTAGGCATATCTTCTCATTTTTTCTAGCTAAATATATGGGGGATCCTCTCCCCAAAATTTTCATATTAAAGCACTCTTGAAACATATTCATCTCCCCTTTCCACACAGGTGATTTTCACAGTGGATTCACGTTACAGTAAACTACTTTTATTTTACTACGAGAGACACTTCCACAGGATATCCAGGTTAAGCCTTGCAGCGTTTGCACTGGGACATGTCCAAGGCAGCAGGGGTGGAAGACACCGAGGGCTCTCCCTGCCCGTGATCCCAGCAGGGGAACCAGCCAGGCAGATGTTCTTTGCTCCTGGATTGCTGGTGTCCAGCAGCACAAGGGGTCCCCAGCAGGTTTCACTTACAAAATCCACAATTTGGGCTTTGGGCTTTAAAAATGAAGTGGAACCACACAAGTGAAGGCAAAGAAGATATCAATGGTATGGGCTTTGAATGCAGCAGCTTGTTCAAGCCTGCCTGTGGCTATGAATGTGCCCTTCGATACCACTGATGGCCCAGCTCCCCCGGGTGCAGCTATTAACTTCCACTGTCAATAAATGATTAAAGAAATCTTCAGCCGAGGTTTCAGCACAGAGGCTGCACACTCCAAATGAAACGCCTCAGGCTTGAACTCCCAGTCTGCTATTTTTTCCAACCCAAATGTCAATAAAAGCATTGTCAGGCCTCTATTTTCAGCCAGTTGCATCTGCAGATACCAGCGCACCACGCTGCTACTGGGTGTAATCTGCAGATTCTGCAGACTTGCCAATAACTGCTGAAGAGCCACATGAAGTTTTCTCCTGTCCCAAGACCTTTCTGCCATGAGAGCTTTGGAGAAGGATTTTTGCTGCATCCCGCGTGAATATTGCACTGAGAAATGAAAAGCAGTGGCTGCCTGGGTTGCTCCCATAAGGGGCTGGGCTGTGAGCACAGGAAGCAGTGAATCAAGCTGGACAGCTGGAGGAAAACCTAGCGTGCCCTGGACTAAAAACAAAAAGAGGATAAGTAGGTCCTGTCAGTCATTCTCAGTCATCGCAGAGGCCTGACCGTGCCAGAGCCCTGCACTGACGGGTCTCTGCTGCCCGCAAGGTGGTTAACTCTAACCCCAGAGAGCCAAGCCCTGCACTCTCTCTATGGCTCTCATTCAAACAGGCTCCTTGGGCTCATTCATACAAAACAAGAGCCTTCTTAAGAGTGTGGGGGTTTTTTTTCCTTCTGGCCATTACCACATACCCAGGCATTTCATTCCTTGTTCACATTCAGAATTTATATTGCAGCTCCTGGACATTGCAAGAGCTCAAAACAGAAATAGGTAGTATAAAGCAAAATGTAACTTGTTCAACTGAGTTAAAATTTAGACAGCAATTAACACTTGCATTTGCAAACCCTGCAACATGGCCCAAAGCCTCTCCTCAAGAGCTGCTGCTCTGGCAGCCGTGCACAGGGTAACCCAGCAAAAATAATGGCCTTTATACAGCAAACACTTGCATTCATACCCTGGCTACCCAGGCCTGGCTCTCCCACAGCTTCACTTGCCCATCCGCATGGAAATATTTACCTCCATTCCCGACTGCTGGATTTCTGAGAGTTTACTTAGTCACAGTAATAGCTGACTGAAAACCAAGGTCTCCTCCTTCCACTGCATGCCATGACCAAAGCAGCCCACGCTCCTGTGGCCAGCCATGGGGTGACATTCCTCCTGGTGGCAGCTTTTGAAGTTTCCAAATATGCTTTTCTTTCCACTCTGTAGCAACACTAAACCATTTCCAGCATTGTTGTGAAAACAGAGTTTTGTGAAGCCCTCCAATTTTAGACTGAAACCTGAGCTTTTTGAGTTGGAGTAGAAACATGCAGGATTTTCCAGATGCAAGTCTTTGCTGTGCTTGATTCAGTGCAGTCTTTCCTGAATCAGGCAGAGGAAGGACCTGATGATGCTCTTGCCAGTCCAGATCCTTGCAGATCCTGGGGAAAGTCACCCAGTGAGACTGGAAGGAACTCAGTCTGCTCTTTAACTGTGATACATTTAATGAAACCACTCCCGAAAAATCAGCTAAACTTCTTATAATGGGGAAAATTCCATCCAGGATTTAGCTGGGATTACTCTGGAGGTAAATAATCCACCTCCCTGGATTGCTGAGCTGCACAGCCCACATACAGTCCTTCATACTGATGCCACTGAATCCTAAGCCCTGCACCCTATTTATTTTGCACAGTAGTGTCCAGCAAGCACAAAGAACACCTCCAAATGACATCCTTCCCTTGGACTGAGCTCAGGAGAGCCCAGAAAAGCAGAGGAAGACAGTGTATGCCACTAGACAGCGGAGATTTTAATACATCAAACTACAGATGCAGAGCAAGATAGGAAACTCTCATGAAAGGTACTCAGCAAATTTACTCATAAAGATGCTCCAGGCAATCAGACCTCATTTTAAACCTGTTCTGCAAGAAATCCTAGTTTGGGCAGCTCCTCAAACACAGGTGAATGTACTGGCTTGCTTAGGCAACACAGAGAAGGAAAAAAAAGTGATGCACTTTATACAGCTAAGTGTGAAAAAAGAGCATTTTATCTGTGCTTGTGATAAGCATTCTAAGAGACTTGTCCCCGAGATGGTCTGCTGCACTACTGAACCATCGACTTCATGGACCAGACCCACAGAATAAATAAAGTTAAGAAAACCTCTTCTGAGCTTTTGTAGTCATGTGCCACAGCACTCTGCAAGATGAGCCTCTTCTTAAGATTATCATTAAAATATCGAGCACTGAGAGTAAGTATTGGAATGGTGGACTTGGGCATTTTGTGGGCACCCTTCTTATAAAAAAGTTTCCCCAAGTACTCAGAGAGAAGAGAAACCCCATCTCCAGTACTGCTGGAGCGGAGTTACAAACTGCACTGCAGTTCACCTGTGTGTGTGGAAACCGTGAGAGCATCCCCGCGGGGGACAAGGACCTCTCTCTGGGTGCCACGCAGACGCGGGGGCACGATACAAGGTGCGAGTAGTGAACGATACAAGGTGCGAGCGTGGAGACCGGTCACCGGCAGGGCGACAGCCTGTGTGTGGCTTTCTGCTGCTGCTCCTCATCCCATCGACTAACACACAGCGCTCAGGCAAACATCCCGGGGAAGTGCTTATCCCTGAACAGAAGAGGCTGCAGCCGCTTCCATTAGGAATAAATACAGAGCGAGGTGTATAAATAGCAGCTCCGTGCTTTTTAAGGCGAAGGTGTAACACTCCGCGGATGCGGTGCGCGCCCCGCAGCGCTGCCGGAGCGCGGGTCCCGCCGCCCGCAACCGGGGCTCGGCGGGAGGGGGCC
>VXAZ01007135.1:0-24334 GCA_013399875.1 Gymnorhina tibicen | reverse complement strand
GGGACGGGGCGGTGTGCGGGTCCCCGCGTCCGCGTGCCCGTGCGCCTCTCCGTGTGTCCGTGGGTCCGCGCGTGTGTCCGTCCCGCTCCCGAGGGTGCGCTGCCGCCTCCCCGCCCCGCCGCCCCGCGCAGGGAGGCGTAGCCCCGTCCGCTGCGGGAGCGGAGCGGGACCCGCGGGCACGGCCGGGCCCGCGCACACGGGACACGCACCCACGGACACGCACAGGCTGCCGCTGCAGAGGCACTTGCACCCGGACAGACAGCCACAGCCAGACACGCACGGCGTGCGCAGACACGCGGGCACGGGCACACACGCAGATGTACCCACAGGCACACGAAGAATGCGCGCCCGCCTCTCCCGCTCACAGCGGGGTTTGCACTCATTCCCCACGGGTCAGTGCCTGCTCTTACGTGGCATTTTCCTGCTTCGGGGATTTTCTCTGTGCAAACAGACTGTGTCCATTTACTGAAGGGCTCTTTGAGCCAGGGCACCCGGGCAGCGCTGCACTCACTGCCTGACGGCTTTTTGGCACGGTCCACGCCCCCACCGCTTGGGACATCAACACTTCAGATCGAAAGGAAGCATCGAATTTAGGATCGTATTTGGGTTGCTGGAGAGCTTTCTGTATTCTTCTGCTTTTAAAATAAATCATAAATCATCCCTAGAGTTGTTAATTGATTTTAAAAGCAATTTGTAGTAACAGGTAACTTACCCCGACCTGCAGACCTTCATGACACCCTCGTGTCTACTAGATGTCACCATTAGATTTTCCTTAAAACTCATGTGTTGTGTTGCTGTTCTCAGACAGAAGTGATTAACTGTAATGCCACCTGCCCGAATTTCTCCTTGCTTGCATGGATTTCCAACGCTGCTTTCACAAACCTTGCTGATTTCTTCAACCTCTTCATACCCCCGGGATAAACCAGGTTTTGGTTTAAAGTGACTATTTTCCTGTTTTAGGAAATACACACCTACAAAAGTTGTAACATTTTAACTGTCCCGCTGCTGCTAAATCAAACCAAGCCCTGGTGTGGCTGTAGGAGCATCACAGCCATACTGCTTGCAACCAGTGCAAAAATATCACCTCATCAAAACCGCTGCCATGGTAGGAGTGTGGTATGTGGGACAGGCGGTAACCTACAAGCTGCTCTCGAGCTGCTGGCTGTGCGTGGGGAAAGGGGCAGCATCTGCTTTCCCTGTTATCTCAAAAGCACAATAAGGCGCATGCTGTCACCCTTATTAATAATAAAATTAATACTGACCGTGTTGGGCTGACCTGGAAATGCAAGATTTGGTGTGCGGAAACTTTGAAGCACATTGTTCCTCTGTGGAATATTTTTAATATTCCTGTGGGAAAAAAAAAGAAAGTGAAATGCAGATCCTGCACTTGCAAGAGTTAAAGTACCCAATATGAGCCTTACTGCCCAGAGGAGCCTTGTGTAGACCTAGGAGTCCCTTCTTGGATCTTCTGGCCATGCCTAAGTACCCCAAGACACAGCTACAACTACAAATATCCATGGATAAACTCATGTTTGAGAGCTTTGAACTATTCCTGGTTGTAGGAGCAGGGAAACCCTCCTCCCTTGTCCCTGTGTCCTGCCGTGCTGCCCCAGGAGCACTGGGTGAAGGAGCAGATGCACAGGGGCAAGCGGTGAATGAGCAAGGGGGAAAAAGGAAAAGCAGGGGCATGGGGTAAAGAAACTACTCGGAGGAAAGGAAACCACCTTCTGAGACTCAACTGTGACATCTGAAGGAGCAGGGGAGAGGGCTTGAGGAAACGGGCAGTACTTCCAGAAGGAATGTATTGCGGCAGGCGAGGCGTAGGAGCTCCCCAGTCACCGGTTATATTTAGCTGGGCTCAGCTGAGGCCAAGCTCTTGCTTTCTGCAGGCACTGGGCACCGGCACAAGCACCTGGTGCCCGCCTTACCCAGGCTGTCCTCATCCCACAGCCCCCATGAAAAACCCCCGCGAGAAGGGGGAAGGTCAGGAGCTGCTACTATGCATTTTTTGAGCATTAAGATGTTGTCAGTACTCAAGATCTGCTATCGGTCAGCATGTTTTTCAAGCCAAACCCCTTTGAAGTCCTGCAGAGTCACAGGCAGTTTATCTTATCCCAGTATAACACCACAGACCACCAGACCCCAGTGTGGTGGGTACAGGGAAAGACCCCTGGAGCTGCAGGGCAGGAAGTGCTGTGGCTTTCCTGATGAGAAGAGTGTTAATACCCTTCTCTGAAGCTGGTGCTGTTCTCTTGCCCTACATGCAGCAGCAAAAGGTTGTGATTGCACAAATGGCCAAACAAGCAGCTGTAACACCAAGAGGGGGAATTTGTGGTGGTTGAACATGAGGTGGGCAGCTTGGCCCCAGAGCAGGCAAGAAGACTTGTGTCCGTGAGGCTGGCCATGGACCAAGAAATGAGGCATGAGCAGGGGTAATATGAGGCCTGAAATTAGGTGGATAAAGAAGGTGTTGGTATAAATCCTTCCTGCTTGCTGATGACAAGGGTGCTGGACCAATGTGTCCTGGCTGTTTTTCTGGAGTCAGGGATGGGGTGGCAGTAGATGGCCCAAAAAAAGATTGCCTTCATGTATGAAACCAGATAACCCCTTGATCTTCCTCCTGGGATTCCCTTGTTCTGAATAAGTGATTGAGAAAAAAGGCTTTTAGTGCCCATGTCTTAGCAAGATTATTATATACTCAGTAGAAGATGAGTTTGAGGCAGCACCAAGATTTTGGAATGAGAACTGAAAAAAGGTCTCTGTCTCCTGGGGATCGTGACAGGATGACCTACAACAAAGTCTCCCTTGATCTCCAGGAACAGCCATCACCACTGCCTGGGTCTTTTCTCTCTTGACCATCATGTCTCCTGTCTACAAAATGCCATTCTTGAGGATCAGATAGCCCATGAGACTGAGATCCCTCAGGCTCCTTCAAGTACGTAGGTGCCACAGAGAACCTTGGACTTGGGTTTTCATTATCATTGCACAGTTCTGCTGTAACAGAGAGAGGAAAATCCCTGTCTGGAAAGACCTGATCTTTATGTTCACTTTCTTATCACTTACGCTTTAACCTGTGGTTAAAGTAGGACATAAACCCAGTGTATCTGACCTGGGCATGATTTTGAAAGTGATGTAATTATAACTTGATTCTTTGGCTCTTTTATCATCAGTTAAAACAAATTAAATCCTTTATCTGAGATACTCTGGGTGTTCTAGAGATAGGTTTTCATTGTCATATCTCCCTTGGGGCAGAAAGGGCAGATAAAAGCATCTGAGTCACATCTAGATGTCTTCCATGGAACTGAAGAGGTTTTGGATTTTCAGTGGTGACTCCCTCCTCTCTCTGCACTAGTCTGAGCCACTCCCAGGCTCTTGCACAAAGCCACAGCTTGTTTCAGGGCGAAGCTCCACCTCTGCCTTAGTGTTTCACAAAATATTGCCACTCTCCAGCAGCAAAATCCTGGGACATCTCTGACTTTCTCCTGTTTCTAGACTCTGTGGCATAAGTTCAGGTTTGCTACTTCCCAGCAGCTCCAGCTGGAGAAAACATCATCTGTCTGGATGTAACTCATTACAGCCACATTATTGGGTATAACTCATTCAACCACCATATTTGCAGTAAGTTTAGGATCCCAGGCACCGCTCTCTAGTGTGCAAGAAAGACCAGCTAAGACATCTAAGATTACCTATTTCCAGAAGTCAGATCATGGGAGGAGGAATCCAGGTGCAGCCCGGTCCCAGGCACCACTGGTGCATGGCAGGTCCTGAACATCCCTCAGTCCTTTGGTCCAAGCAACTCTCCATACAACAAAGGATGGCCAAACTGGAATTCAGATGGTGAAAAAGCTGGGCTGATTTACGGTTTTAATAAAAAGGAGTTTTAGGAGAGCTGGGGTCAAACTGGGTGTAGGATCAGGGATGTGAAATAAAAAGCAAACTCATCTGAATCTTGGAAACCTCCACCGTGTTACAAACAGTTCTTGTATTAGGAAAATGCTTCATTTTCCTTTCCAGGCCCTCACTGTGCTGTTTGCTGGTTCCTCCCGGCTGTGCCACGATGGGAAATAGGGAGGAACAGAGACACAAGCTGTGGGCACCGTGCAGCTTTGCCATCCCCACGCTGCCTCCTCCCAAAAGTGAGCCCACAGACCAGGCTGCTGGGGTTTTCACTGCCATGGGAAAAGTTTGTCTCCTGCTTTTTCCAAGGAAGCTATTAAAAAAATACAATTCACACAAAATCCTTGTTAGTAATAGGCAACTACCACATGCCAAAAATTACAATCATAAATTTAATCCTGTTTCTATTCTCTGGCTGAAGATGCAGCACATGTTGCTGCTGCCTACTATAAAAATAGTTATTTTTACCATCTAAGGACTAACCTCTGTTCTCAGATACTCAAGAGCAACACTACTCCCAAACAACTCCTGACCTGCTGAGGAGCAACATTGCAACACTTCTGGGAAGCAGAGAACAGCACCTAAAGTCATTTTGCCAAGTTTTGACCCTCTAATAGATGAAAAAAAGGCAGCGTTCAGAATAAATCTCTGAGCTAGTCCCTGCCTGAAGCTGCTGGGCTGGAAAGTGAGGGAGGTACAAGGGGGAGACATTCCTCGTGCCTCTACGGTACGTAAAGTTGAGACAGGGATGATGAAGCCAGACCAAACCTGGCCAAGTTTTGGTGCCCCTAAAGCCCCTGGAGCAGGCTGAGAGGCACTTGGCTGCCTGAGAAGATATTTTCAGGAGGGGCTCACTGATGTGCTGGACTGCAAAGGGTGATGGATATCTCCAGCCATGGACCACCCCAAAAAATATGCCCTAATCCCCAGAGTTAAGTAGCGTGATCAGAGGGGTGGGCGTGGGGATGCACAAGGCTGGGACACAGGAGAGGGTTAAAAATTAGCAGCTCCATGGAAACCTGCCTGTGTCTCTGTTAATGGTTAGCCCCAAGAAAAGTGTGCTCGTTGAAAGGCTTTGCCTTTGGGGGTGCCTTATCCTGCAACCGCAAAGAGCCAGCTCCATCTTGTGGCCAGGGACTCTGCTCGGTGGCACAGAGGAGGGAGCGGGAGGAGGGTTTGACAGCCCGAAGGTCCGTCCCCACCACCCTGCGCGGGGTGTTGAGAAATATTGTGTCTTCCTGCACATCTTGCCTCACGTAAACTGGTCCCGCTCTGGTTAGCACTCCGGGAGCGCCGCAATAGCCGGGAGTAAATGCTGGATGCGTCTGGCAGAGGGTTTCTTATAACTGGAGAGCCCAAAGAGATTCCCTCTGTATGCCTGCATGTAGGGGAAGCATCATTAAATATGATTTAAAATGTCAGCAGGTAGAGCCAGCTAGGCTTGGCTCCACTCAGATCTCTGGCAAAATTCCCACTGAATGGAGTAAGATCTCCAGTCCTGAGCACCTGGGCGAGCAGAGAGCTCTGGAGGTACAAACGGGTTTCCAAGGAATTCACCTGGATCTGTGCGGTTTGGACCTCACAATGCCCCGTGAAGCTTTTTCAAATCACAGCTGACACCTGGCTATTTAATCACTATCTGAAATAAATCACTGGAGTCTGGTTTTTTGCTTATTTTCCTGGCAAGTGGGTTTTTCCCAGCATGAGCTTGCTGCAGAATCTGTTCACACCAACTTTGGAAGGGCAAAACAGTTGAGAAATGCTAAAGAGTCTACAAGGAAAGACCTTGCTTTGAAAAGAATAATAATGTACCACATTAATGTTACACATGTGCAACACAAGCCTTGTTTCATTTATAGGAATGATATACAGGCCCAGGCCCACAATTCCTCCCCAGAGACCCCTATTCCCATTAATGTCAGTACAAGTTAGGCACTGAAATACCTGCCTGGACTTGACCCCTGTTTCTCACCAATTTAAACATTCCTCTGCTTGAGAGGGGATTAGGAACCTTAGCACTATAATGACCTCTTGAATTCATTGACTGTTCCAGATATGAAACATTTCTTCTTTTAACTTTTGGATGATTTACCCTATAAAAGATCTCTATGGATAAAAAAACTTGAGAGAAAGCCTTTTTTTCTCCCAAAGTCTCATTTTTGCAGCAGACTTTCTTTCCCCAGCTACATCCAGACATCTATGACTAAAGGAGAGGCAGAGATTCCCTGATGTTTAACCAGGCTCATGTCTTTTAGCATGGGACTGGCAGAAGTGCCACCA
Source organism: Gymnorhina tibicen (assembly GCA_013399875.1). Classification (NCBI taxonomy): domain Eukaryota; kingdom Metazoa; phylum Chordata; class Aves; order Passeriformes; family Artamidae; genus Gymnorhina; species Gymnorhina tibicen. The sequence goes on along the minus strand of VXAZ01007135.1, from coordinate 18,157 downwards.
GGGAGGGTCAAGGGGAGCTCTCTCAGAAGGGCTGGGAGCTTTCCTTGCCCTCCCACCCACCAAGATGTGATGGATGTTACTCTGGGAACATGTTAATATCACCTTTGAAAACTGGCTGCCAAACAATGACCAAACTGAGAAACCGGCTGGGACAAATGGCCCTCAGAGTGCTAAAAAAAAAAGAAGAAAATGCTTGGTTGCCACAGATGCCCACCAAAAGCAATGCTGGGTCCCTCCAAAGCCCTCTCTGGAGTCCCGACCAACAGTTTTTATTCTTCTCACTGCTTTATTTTCGTTTTTCCACTTTATCTGACCCTGCAAGTCTCCTAGTTCCCTGAGGAAATCTCTGCCGTGTTTGGGCCACCAGCTGGGCACACGCTTTCTCTCTGCTCCCCTTGATGTCCCCCACCTTAGTGGGTGCTCTGGGGGACACTGCCTGGGGCTTGGAGACAGTGTCCAGGGAATTGGGAACAGTGAGAAGCAGGTGAGGCATAGCTCCTATATAAGATGTTTTGCTTCCACCAGGAGAGGGAGAGTGGGAGCTGTTGGCCTGGGTTTGCTTCTCCTGGAGAGGAGAGGAATAGACTTTGCTCTCCAGAGATTGCTCTTTGGAGCCTGTGTGTGAAAGGCAGCACCTTCCAGACTCAAAAGCAAGAAGCATTTTGCATTTTTTCAGTTGCCTGCTTGTGAAATTTTCCCTTTGTTTCTTTAATGAGGCTGTTTTTGCAGAAACAGCAGAGCCCCATGTACAGCACCTTACCCTGCCTCTGTTCCATGAACAGCCTGGGCATAATTAGGGCATACAAGACCCACTCTGTACATATGCCACAGCCATCAGCTGCCAGCCCGTGCTGCTGTTGAATAAAGCAGGTCAATGCATTCAGAAGCTGAGAAATGTCCCTCTGGATGTCCATCCAGCCCTAGGCTCTGCTCCAGAGAGTGCAATAGGACAGACTGTCTTGGGGCCCCAGCTTCTTCTACAGCCCCTTCTTCCCACTTTCTCATCCTTTTGTTAGGGGCTACAACTCTCAAGGATGCATTTGCATCCTTCAATTTGCCTAATCTCTTTTTGAACCTGCAGATACAGCATCCACAGCATCCTGTGACAGCATGTTCACCAACTGTGCCTGTAGGGTTTTTTTCTGTCTGCTTTAAGCTGACCTTCTTTAGCACTGTGTACCCCCAGATTCCAGTGGGTGTTTGGCTGCCACCCTGAGTCAAAGGCTTTGGAAACCCATCAGTGATGGCTCAGTGCACCTCAGCGAGTCTGCAGGGCGTGTGTGATGTGCTGACTGTGCCTGGGAACACAGCTGGGTCCCACAGCCCCCCACACCTGCACCACTGGGCTGTGCTGCTCCTTTGGGTCCCCAGGATCAGTGCCTGGGCCCGGTCACTTGTTAACAACCACTTTTTCCATTTGACCTCATCCCTCCTTTTACCTCAATGAAAGTTACTTCACTTGCTTTGCCCTTACTCCTGTTAGCTCTTTACTCTGTGTTGCCTTTCTCCTTCCAATTGCCCCGGCTCTTGCAGCTGATCCACTGCAGACTGGCACACAGGGAAACTCCCCAACAGCTTCAGCTGTAAAGCAGCCACAAAGTTATCACTGACTTCCTCTGCTACATCATCGTCCCCATCTACCACTTTTGTACCCTTGTTGTCAGCGTTTCCACTGATTTCCTATCTGCCTTTGTGGCTTTGGTATATTTAAAGAGGCTTTTATCAGCAGCTGGAGCATCCTTGGCAAGGCAATTTACAGATTCTTATTTTTAGCCCTGTTTCTTTCCTGTTTAATTGTGACCTGACATGTTTTATGGGTTTCTTTGGGCTTTTAGTGTTGGGTTTGGGGATTTTTTGGACAAGTTGCTATAAAAATCAGTGTTTTCAGCTCACACCCCAAAACCTGGGAGAGGTCAATTTAATCCTGCTGGGAACCCTTAGTAAGCAAAGCTACTCCATCCCCCCTGCCAAACACCAGACACACAGCTTTGAAACAGAGAGCATTACTGGGCTAAAACTAAAAGGCTGAAGTATGGGAAATTTGGATAAAATAGCAATTGATGACTATGCACTTGCCAAACTTGACAAATGACATTCGTCCTCTCACAGGAGTGACAAATGAAGCAGTGCTGGGCTTGCCTTTCTGTAGATTGTGGGTTATTGAACCACGAATTACCAGCAGGATCCTCTGTCTCTGGGTTACACCAAGGTCCAGTCACCCTCCTGAGCCTGGGATGAAGCTGGGGTGGTCTCCCTGAAGCCAGCCAGGAACCAAGCCAGTTGTGTTCACTAGGACACCTGCCTGAATCCCTTCAACCCTCACCTGAGCTTCCCTAAACGCTCTCAGGGGTTTCTGCTGGAAAGCCATTCCTGAGGAGGTGAACACTTCTTGCTAGAGAAGAAACTCCTTTTCCCTTACCCCTGTCCCTGCTGTTGGAAGGAGTGCTGTCATTCACCTTGGGAACAGCCAGCCACCAACCTCAAGGTACACAAGAAGTGAAAAGCCAAGCCCCTTGGTCTGCAGTGGTGTCTTACCTTCACTGTTCACTTTTTCTTGTTTATGCCTCCAGCTCAGCACGTCACATGCAGGACCTATGTAAAAACAGTCTCCTAAAGGAAACAAGGGGTGGCTTCCTCCAACAGGCAACCAGAAAAAATGCAAAGTGCTTCCTTCTTTCAGGCCTGAAAGGTGCAGCTTTCACGTGCAAGTTCGGATGCTGGGCTTTGCTGGGGAATGTGTGGACGCAGAGGTTTAGGGCTCAGTTTTGAGGTTGGTTTCAGGTGTAAGCAGTGCTAACAGCAGCAGGCCTGATCACCCCACCCATTCTTACCCTGCCACCCCATTACATTCCTGGGGTGCAGCTCCTCTAAGGCAGCTGCCCAGACCCAGGTTCTTACCCCACCGCCATCCCCAGCACCTACCATGCCCCTCTCCTCCCACCCCACATTGCTTGAATGTGCTTGGGTGTATCCTAATAAATGTAGAATGGCATATGACTGAAGCTATCCCAATATTCCCAAGCAAGTATGCATTATAACCAGGCAAACCTCTGTCCCGATTCCTTTAGCACTGTTTAGCACACCCTGTGCAGGCAGGCCAAGCAATTACACTCTCCAGAGTGACTTTTGGTCTAGGATAGAAGTAGGTGGCAGGCTTGAGTGGCAGCATCTTCCCACCTCCTCCGCGGGTCATGTGCCAGCAGGACACTCTGCTTCTCAAGGACACACTGCACCTCAGGGGCGAAGACAGATGGGAGAACCCAGGATGCAAAATGAGTTGTGGCACATCCCTGGAGCCTCTCAGCCTGCCTGGAGGCATGTCCACCCTCACACTGACAGTGAGGATCCAACTCAGCTGCCTTTCCTGTGCCTACTTGGATTTTGAAGGATGGGCAGCTGAAACAAAGCATGAGTCAAGAAAGAGCAGTCATAAAACACGACACAGAGCTATTTTCCATTATCACATTTCCCAGAAGAGTCACACGTTGCTAATAGGCAAACAGAAGTGAAATATCTGGGAGTTTGCCCTTTCGGTACAGAATTCCAGTCCAGATAAAAGAACTGTAGCAACCTTTGAAATGCTAAAAAGGAGCAGGCTCACATGGTATCTGATAGCCCCTCCCCAGCACAGGCTAAATGACAACTGGCTGCAGTTGCAGAAATTAGCTTTGAATTAGAGCAATGAAAATTCCTCTGCAGTGAAATGATGCAAACACCTGACTACTTTTGCTGCTTTTATTACCAGTGATAGCACATGTTGGGATATCACACCCTCAATAAAGTTTTACTGCATTAAAGTTTCATTTGTCATTCAGCCTTCAGCTGCATTTCCAACCTCTATTGCTTTGCAAAACAGTAGGAAATAACACTTAAAAGCCTTTCCACAGCCCTCTGTAGCAGGTTACTCTTTATATGTATTTTATCCGTGGAGCCAGACAATTTACCTCAGTGAAAGACCACGATGACCATTCCAGTGGGCTGTTACTGTTGATATAGAAAAACCTTTTTATTCAGCTCCACCTGAGCCCAAGTTTCAGTCTGCCATACAAAGATAGGGGGGAGGAGGAGGTATCCAAGCAAAAGCAGACAGCTGAATGAAGCTGAGCTTCATGACTTTTGGCCAGTTTCTGCCTTTATGCCATCCATTTTCCAGTGTCTCACCCCACGCAAACTTCCCCGTCTGGAGCCTGCATGGGTTAAACAGAGTGCTGCAGACAGCAGAACCTTTTCCTGCTGCTGAAAAGTCAGAGAAAAGGGGGAAAGGAAAGGACTGAGCAGAAGGATTAGAAGCTGTGAGCATCTCCTTCACCCAGGTTTTTGCAGAGACACACAGGGCTCAAAGGAAAATAAGGGGGCAGCAGGCACGGGGAGCCACACATTAAATTGTTGGAGGGGGGAACTCATCCAGTTTGCAGGGGTTTTCTAGCTGGAGGAAGAATGGGTCTCTCTGCCTCTTGTGATAAGTGCAGCCACCGTGCCTTGCTTTGCTCCCCACGGGTGAGTACTCTCAGAGGAAAAGTCAGGAAAAGAAGAGCAAATCCCTCCCCATCCTTTGAACAAGGCATCATGACTAGTTAAATGCAGCTAGCCCTGCCCCCATGGAGCCACGCTGAGCCTGCTGAGTGCACACAGATGGTGGGGTTGGCTGAGGCCACCAGAACCTGGTCTGTTACAGACCCTGCCAATGGCAGACGCTGTGCAGCCAGGTGACAGCAGCAAAGGGGACAGGAGTGAACTGGAAGGAAGAAACAGTGAAACCTCAGAAAAACAACAGAGAGAAAATGGCACCTTTTCTCACCAGGCTACTTCTGAGAAAGCAGGGTTTACCTTCTTTTGCTACCGAAGCCACATGAGAGAGGTCAGGACTGTTTAGTTCCCAGCTTTCAATCACTTAACTGGCAAGTGGGAGCTGGTTTAGGTCACGGACAGCACTGGAAACAAGCATCTGCATGGACATCCTGGTGACCTCTGCTGCCACATACAGTGTTCTCTACCACTGACCCCCAAACTTGTCACTTAAGCTGAAAGACACTTCTTTTTTCATCTGGGCCATTGACAGCTGCCATCAGACAGAGCAGCTTGTCCAGCATTTTCAAAGGAAACCCAGCTTCACTGACTACCCAGTTCCCACCAAAAGCAACCACTGAATATTGGTGCCAGTCTCACAACAATAAACATTTTAGTTTCATTAATACTTAATAACATTTCTGAACTTCCGAGTGAAAGCTGGGTGCTGATGGAACTAGTCTGTGCACACTTGTGTCTAAACTCTGCACAAATTTTAACATAAAATAGTCTCTGGAGTTTTAAAAAAACCCACTTAAATCATTGGGAGGAACATAAGAAAGCCTTGGTACTGAGAAAAAATAATGTTTAATAGGAAAACTTAATCTGCTTATATAAAAACCAAACCACAATATACAACAGAATTAAATGATGCTGTAAATGATTGTAACCTATAAATATATGTACATATGTGTGCATATAAGTATTTTATATAAGTATAATGTTAATGCCAGTCAACAGATAATGCACACTCAGTAAAATACAGTAAAATGTAAATTCTTTTACAGACAGATTTATTGACTGTATGTAAGAAATTTTAAAAACCCCAAACACCAAGCTTATGATCATTCAAACATGAAGACTGCAAGAGAAAAAAAAATGCTAACACTTTCCACAGGAGCTAAAAATGTAAAATCAATGCAGTTTTGCAAGATGAAGAAGAATAGTGTTTGTTAGAAGATATTGTATCTTGCCACTGTATTGGGAAGGAAGGCTGTGGAAAAGGTCAGACAAGTGCCATTGTCTCACACAACACATGTCAGCAGAGATCTGAACAGAATGCTTTCTGATGGGAAATATTCGGGGGTTGAGGAGGGTGAAAAAACTGCATCTGATACAGTGAAGTGGAACAGGTCAGGTTCTCATGAAAAACAGTGTTCATCTGCCCAAAGCCACAGTTCAAACTGAGTGAGCACAGATCCAAGCGAAGTTCTGGGTACTGACATTTTTCAGCATCACAAATACTGCCTGGACCATCTTCCAGAAGAACTGAAAACCAGCAGGGTTAAAATCCTGTTATCTTGCCAATGCACTGGCCTTGTTGAAGAAGTCTGATGTTTATTGGAGCACATTAGTTCTTTTAAAAGAAGTCTTCTTCTTCTTCCTACTCTCACATTTTTCCCTTATTTCAAAGTTGTCCATGATCTCTTTCAAGCTGGAGTATCCCTCTAGAAAATCTTGAGAGAATCTGGGGTTAGGGACGTTGTTGTCTCTTCTGCTGAAGTAACTGCATTGGTGAGAGGCTGTGGAACTCTTTACTCTGACCCAGTGTTGTGGTGGTCGTCCATCCTTCTACTGCTCTGGTCACTCAATATCTGCTCTGCATCCTAAAACCCCTAGGCTCCCGTGATATTTCATACTACAGAGAATTTTTAGACAAGAAAAGAAGAGAAATAAGGAGTCATAAGTATCATCAAGTCCAACTGATCCCACAGCCTTGGTGTTATTAATCCAAACTGAGCTAATCTCAAGCCTCTGCTTCTTCTACGGCTCCCTTGCAGAATTCAAGGATAAAACAGGCTTTTTTTTTTTTTTTTAGAACATGCCTTCCAGGTAATGTCACACCTCTGCTGACCAGGCTCCCTGAGGCTACAGCAGTGCAAAAGCTGTTCTAGATTATTCGTGGCACTTCACACTTTCCCCCTCTGCAATGCTGCAGCAGCTGCAGAGGCTCTTGCTGTGAACGGGGCGGCAGCAGCAGCCGCCGGGTGGGAGGACACAACCCCCTGGGCATCTGGCCCAGCTTAAACTGACTGTGAATCTTGCATGAGGCTGCAGCTGGGAGGTGCCACTGCAGCACCTGTTGACTCTACAGCGGCCTAAAATAAGCCCAGGTGATAGCAGCCTGTGATGCTTGCAGGCACACCTATGCTGTGGGCTGAGTTTGGTCAGTGCAGGCAAGTATCCCATGACATAGCAGAGCACTGGGCAGCCAAGCTCTTGTTTTGACCCTTGCTTTTCACATATCCTTCCTGTGGCTCAAGGATGACTACTGGGGCTCTAGAGAGGTCTTTATGGGTGCTGATCTCTGTATTGAGGAAAATTTCTGTATTAAGACAAGTTTTTTCAGCTGCAGCTACAGTTGTTTGGGTGCCTTTATAGCGCTTTGGCCTTCTAGACCAAGGGAGAATGTACAGAGGGGAGCTTAGGTTCCAACGATGTCTGTAGCCCACAGTGCCACCATTCAGGAATTCTATTCCCACAGGACTATGTGAAACACTTACCAAATCATCATAATCCCTCTCTGGAAACTGATCTCTATTTGTGGAACGCATCTCATAGGGGTTGTTTGACTGATATCCTGGGTTTGCATAGCCAGAAGTGGTCTGGACCCTGGGGAACATGCTTGGTTTATCATCAAAGCTATTCGTGTTGGAATATTCTGGCTTTATCAGGCTCCTCTTCTCTGGATTTCTTTTGCTTTTTGCTCTTCAGAGGAAATGAAAGAACACAGGAGATTTTAGAAGTCTATTTAGTGTGCCTTACTTATTAAGTCCAACTTAGTGAGTTGTCCACTCCCACCTTATTTTGAATGCTCAGTCCCATTCTGAAGCATGCAACAGATTTTTATAGCATACCTACTGCAAAACCCTTTTTATGAGCACACAGCAATGCAGTTTCTAGTCAACTGTAAGAAATATTCTTACCTGACTGAAATAATAGTGATTGCTATCAGTAAAATCAGGATACCGGCTCCAAGCACTGTACCCACTATTATAAGGATGAGTTCACTGTCTGGGGTGGGGGGGGAAACAGCAGACAAGAAATGTGTCAGTTGATCAATTGAAAACCCACAGTGAATATTGAAAAACAAGGGGAAGGAAGAGAGAAATTTATTCCCAGGTTCCTGGTGCTTACAACACTTTGTGGACACAGAAAGATGCAAATTAAGGATCTGCATTAAAGACCATCTCTTCTGCATGGCTATTTTGACCCAGCTCTAGCTCCTAATGCTATGGACTGAATGGTTTTACACATAGTTATAGGTGAGGGACAGGAACAACTGGGAGGGTGTAGGGGTTGTTTAAGCTGGTATTGATGCTAAATTATGTAGTTAGGTCTCAAATAGGCTCTTCCCATGCCCTAGGCACATAAGGCAACAGAGAAATTTCACTTTTTTTTCCTAAAATTTTCCTTCAATAAATGCAGAGTGGTGGCACCCCTAAAGGCTACTACTTTTTTGTTCTCTCGGACAGATTAAGCATTACTAGGTATTTTTCAACACCATAGTTAAAAATCAGAAATTCATATACTTACTGTCATTGCATTCCTCCCCAGAGTAGCCCACTGGACAACTACAGGAGAGAAAAAAGAAAGAGGGGAAAGAAGGAAAAGATGATCTTTAGGGTCCCTTTTAATCCAAACCATTCTATGATTCTATGATCACAAAACAATAGTATATTTCCCCCTTTTATCAGTAATTTCTCCACGAAGTGTGTTCATTACAGGTTTCCTCTTTAATCCTATCTTAATATTGAATTATTTACTTCCATTAGAGTGAAAGTCTGAGATTTTCAGAGTGGTTGGTGATCTTGGCACTCAAAGATTCAGGTTCTCAGTCTGAAAAACGTTAAAAGGACCTACTTTTTCTAAAGAACTAAACTCTGCACCTCTGAGCCACTTGGAACTGGCTATGGAATTAACAAAAGCCTCAGTATAAGGTCTATAAGGACTGGCAACTCTTTATCTTCCTCCCACAGTAGTTCCTTATATTTAAAATATATCGATTTTTGGTAAGAAGTGTTCAATTTGCAGCAGTAATGACTACAAAAAGAGCTGAATTAATGAGTATGGGGAGTGAGTCTCTCTGCTTATCCACCAGAGTGGAGCACAACCAGTCACTCACTAGGCTTCACCAGCAAACACCACTGTTCTGTTCTCATCCTGAGCTGACAGAAATACCCTCAGAGAGAAAACCAGGAGGGAATAACACAGGTCTGAAAGTTATCAGGGAGCAGTCCCCGCTGATACCAGTGATGGATACCATTCAAGGGGCTGGAGCACGTTTTGCTCTGGTGCCTGTTGCTCACTGAACACTTCAGCACAGCAGTTCCCACGGCTCAGCCACACTGCAGGAGTAGTTTGTGTTTATGTGGTGAAGTACTTCATCCTCTTCACTGACTCGCAGGTGACCTTGGCTCTCCTTGACTTTCCCCTGAGGTGTTATGAGTGCACACAAAAGACTAATGCCAAGGAGTAAAAATGCCGCAACTTGTGGCACCACAGGAGTTTGTCCACCTGCTATCCCCCTTGGGCACCTCTCCGATTCACGTAGCTGCAGCCTGTTCTTCTGGATTGCAGCTGACCCTGGGAGAGATGTTCTTCTCCCCTACCTTTGCCTAGAGCACAGGCATGCAATAAAAACCTGAGTACTCACGCCACACAGTTTCCATCCTTCTCTCTAAAGTTAGCCATACATTTGCATGCTGGACCGCTTTCTTCTTTTACGCAGTACTTGTGTGTCTCTGCAGAACAGGTTTTACTGCAAACTGTATTTTCAGGGAGAAAAACAGGAGTGAATTGCAGATAGAAGATTATTTTATTGCTCTGGAAACACACACACACACCCCTTTCTTGTGCTTTAAAGCATCAGAATGGCTTTTTTAGGACTGTACCTATGCAAAACAAAAACTGAAATATAAAATCACATAATTAGAAGTAAACAGGCTGTGTTTAAAACCATCCAGCTTCATCAAAAAATTAATCTGGCTAAGCTGCATCTTACATAGGCAAGCAATGGCCTGAAGTTTGACCTCACAGCAGATGATTTGTATGGCAAACTGTATCAGTTTTAGACAGGCATGCGGTCACAAAGGCCTACACTGGATCACATCTCACTGGGATTTATTGTAGCCAGCTTTCATAACTTTATCATGGATTTTTAAATTATTTGTTATAATCTTATATCTTAGACATTTTTTTTTCCTTCTGTAGTGTGAAAATTTTAGTTTCCATGAGAAGAAAAGAAGGTATTTAGGAGAAAATTAGGTACATCACAGGGCTCTGGAAGGTAGCTAAAAATATAAACAGAGCACTCACTAAAAGACTCAAAACAAGAAAGTAAATAAAACCCCAACAACTAACAGGTCCCAAAAAGGACAGAAATCATTCTTCTCACAAAAACCTGTCTAAATCCAGGTAATGCAAACCTAGAATTATAAGCAAGGAATGGAGCTTTAACAGGTCATGGTAGTGCATCGTGAGACTTTCAGTTCTGTCAGCTGCCTTCAAGTAACATGTAGAATTTATTCCCAAAATACGTCCTAGCAGAGAAGGCTGTGAGTATAGGATTTTATTTGTTCCATCCTTTACCTGTTTAGGTTTCAGTTTGTACCAGGAGTCTAACAATGCATTTAAGGACTTGCCTACTCACTGGTTTCAGTGATGATTTTATAAAGTTTTAGTAATTTATTCTGCTGGAATAAAATTATAGATTTGTTCAAAGCAAAATGTGAGGATGTGTTTCTATGGCTTTCTTCACGTGATGCACATTCCCTGATTTTTAGAGGTCAGCATATTTGCCCATCACCCTTCTCAAAAAGGGACTGAGAGAGAGAATAAGCAGGTCAGCCTTTCAGGGATAGATAAAGCAGCGAGGTTCTTACCTGAACAAGAACGATCATCCCATTCTGTCTTTTCTAAATTAGGTTTGCATTTGCATTCTGGAAACACGCTGTCTGGAAACATGCTCTCTTGGCACTCTGTGGTTTGAGTATCACATCGATAAATATCACAGTGTTTTGTAGCTTTAAAAGAGAGACAGGGAGCAAACCTGAATACCCTTTCATGGAAAACAGTGCACTTTCCCAGTAAATCATAAACCAATTATTTAGTAATTCTAAAGAGAAAAAGTTGTAAGTCCTTTTCTTGGAACATCAATATTGCAAGTTTTTGGACCAGCCCTTTTTTCCCCCCTTGCTCTTTACCAGTTAAGGTCCTGTTTCCATCACATTTTCTGACCTTCTGTTTCTCAGCCTCCTACAACTGCCTCCAAAACTTCCTGGCTCCAGTCTATGAAAAGGGACATTCTGCCCATAAGTTCATATTCTGAACACTGACTTTCTGACTCACCTTAAAAAAAAAAACAAAAAACAACCCTACAGAGAAAACTACAGAGAAAGAGAAAACTGTTCTCTTCGTTTTTTCCACAACTGAACGGTGAGACCCGGATCCCATACAGTTTTAGAGAGATACAAACATTTATGGGCATGCAGCTCATTTCATGAGTAGCATTAGTATTCTCCTTGCCCAGTGTGTTGCTCCATTAGATCCACCACCTTGTGGTGGGAATGGTTTAAAGATCTCAGTGCATGGCATGCTGAAGAGGGATGTGACTGCATCCCTCTGGTGCCTTGGGAGCTCTCAGAGGTTTTCTATCTCCTCCTGGTGCTTAGGACCAGCACACAGGAAATGTCATGGCTTAGGTGGATACAGTCACCTCCAGAGACCAAACTCAGGCTTTAAGCCATGAAATGGACTCTTAATTATTAGCTATGCCTTTTGAGAAAGCTGATTTCAAAATAGGAACTTATTTTTAAAAAAATTTTTAAAAGAGAAAAAAATCCTTATTTCAATTAGAAAAATCTTTCTCCCAGTATTACACTTTTAGTAATGCAAGACTTTACTGGTTTAGATCAATGAATCACTTAGCTCAGTAGCTAGTCAGTGAGGCCTCATTTCAATTACCCTGGACTATTATGGGAGAAGTCTAAAGAGAGTTTCATCCTGTTTTGCCAGTAAAATACTGGCTTATTCTCAGAAGCACAATATATGTCTGTATATATTTTATCCTGATTTTTCCCACTACTTAACAATCAGCAAGTTAAAACTGCCATGTCACTGCTTACCAGATTTTCCTTTTCTTCTTCACACAGGAAGTAGAAAGCCTTAATAACACAAAAGACCTTAGCACTGGATGGTTGAATCTTCAAAATTACCAAGATCGAACATTCAGCTCCTTAAAATCAGCAAGGCTTATGATTTGATGGGCTTCTATGCCCACAGAAATCTTCCAACCAGGTTATAAGAACCTGTGTTTCTGCTGATTAATTACTTCCCTAGTAAGGAGTTACATACCTTTGTAAGAATAGACAAAGGACGTATTTTCTGCTTCATTATTTATTGCACCTTCTACTGCAGAATTAACTGAGGTCTCATTTACAGTTGAGTCCCACGTGAACATGTTTGTCACTGTTACTGTCAGTGGAGCAGAATTTCTGCTTTCTTTTGGAGCTCTGAAAAGGACAGATAGTACCGTTTTAAAGTTTCACATAATCCATATGGATAGCAAGCTAGATGCAAAGACAAGAGAAAATTTCTGCCAAATCTCCCTTTCTCCCCTAGCTTCTTTCTTCCCACAATGTAGGTAGTTGCCAAGAGACCTGAAAATGGGTGTAAGTCTTGCTCAGGAATACATTACCAGCCATCTTTCCAGTAGGTCCAGCTGTAAATAGGTAGCTGTTGGATTTAATGCTAACATTGCTCCTTTTTGTGCTGTTGACACACAACTGACATTTTCTAACTGGGTTAACCTCCAGACGGCTGTAGTGTGGAGAACCTCATCTGTTAGACCCTAACTTTCCCGTGCTTCCATCAGCCTGTGGTGTCACCCAGGCATGGTGTGGAGAACCCACCCTGGGGCGTGGTGAGGATAATTCAGGGTACGACCGCAATGAATGCAGCAGGGTCTGTTTGCAATGTAGAGGTGTCTGTGCCAACTGCACACCAGCTGGGTTGGGTTCAGCTCACAGCAGCCTCCCTGGCACAAGGTGGAGAACAGCAGTGACTTCCCCATTCTTCAGCTAAACCTCGTGCTGCCAGGATATGCACACAAATATCCTTAAGTGGCAGATTGCTGTAGTTCCTTGAGGTGTTACTGTGCCCCATGTCACAACTGCTCTGCTGGAAGTTACTGCTCTCACAGCTCTGTTAGAACAACACTGCTTAGCTGCTTAATCCCCGGGGTGCACTGAGAGGGTTGACACTGCTGTGTGTGCTAGCATGCCACGTTTTGCTTGGTGTGGGTTGGGGAATACTCACAGAGAAGCTGGCAGAGCTCTGGGGACAGTAACCTGTAACAGATGGGGATGGGAAGAGAGGGACATCTCACAGGGTCTACCCAGACCAGCAAGGGACCTATGCCCACAGCTACAGTCACCACAACCCATTCAGTAACACCCTTGCTCAACCTGCCGTCAGGAGACACCAACAAATGCACAATAAAATGCGTTTTCTATGCCTCCTGTAAGAAGGGTGTTTCTTAAATTAAACTGGCACTCCAAGCTGGGTAGCACTCCCAGTGGTCATAAGAACCTCAGAGTTAGCTTAGAATCTGAGACATGTCAGGTATCACAGGGACTGCTAGTTCCAGTACAGTGCTGTGTCCTACATGGTGCTAAAAGCAGGACATCCAGTGTGGAGCTGCCTCAGACAGCCCATTTCACAGACATATTGGGATATAAATGGGGCCAGCATCCCTCCTTTAGGGGGAAGCATTCTGAGCTGAACTCATCCCATGTCTTTTATTGAAATGAGTACTTCATGGGGAACAGATTAAAATGAGGTATGTGGGAAGCATATACTGAGCAAAAAACAAACTGGCAAACTTACTGAATTTCCTTGATGACAGTTTGTATGTAGCCTGGTAGATCTTGGAAGGCCTCCTTAAACTATGAAAGAGAAAGAAATTGGAGTTCAAGGCAGGCAGAAACATAGACCAAAATCACATGAACCATTGAGGCTTTAGCTGTAAAGTTTTAACACAGAATGTGCTACTATAGGCACAAATAAAATAAGGTGATGTGTTAAATCCACCAGAGAGGATATTGCAGAAGAGTAACAGTGGGGTGGTGCTGTAGAATATGGAAGAAGGGGGAATATGGGAGGGCAGAGGAGGGATGGAGAAGGAATGTCAGGCAGTGCATTAGGGTTAGCTGGCTGACAGTTACAGATACTCCCTTGCAAGCCCATTGCTTAGGAAGGTGTCTCCACAGCACCAATATAGGTACAAGTAGAGGGAAGAGGGAGACGTTGACCTCCTCACAGATGGCACGTGTCCCTGAGAGGCAGTGAGGTGGGATCATCAGGGGTTGATCTTGTGGGAAGAAGCACTGATGAAAGCATTGGGAGCTGAACAGGATCAGAAGAAAAGTCACTGCTCTCCCTCATCCCATGTGAAGCAGGGAACAACTGGTGGAGGCAGCTGCCTTCAAATGCCACACAAGCAGAAGGCACCATGAGAAGAGGATAAGATGTCTAATTCAACTGAAATGGAAGATAAACTATCCATATTTCTTTGTAACAGAATTCTAATTATTTTCTATGCTATTTTCACTTTTGCATTCTATTATGTATCTGTTTTAGTCTTACATATGATGCTCTTCTGTAGCCATATCATGAAAAAATGCTGGACAAAAAAAATGAGGAAATTATTTTTTAACATTCTGGAGGAACAACTTTTGGTACTTTCTGATACAACATTCATAGGAAGCAATATAATAACATGCAGAAATTGATAACCATTTTTGATGATTCCTGATTAAGATCTGGTGAATATTTTTTGATCAGATGTCTGGTAGAGTTGTGTATCTCTTCTTCCTTACTGCCAGAAGGAGAAATAAGCAAATCCACTTGTTTCAACACGGCAGCATAAATCAAACTGTTCATCTTTTTTCTCCAGGAAACCTATTACCAGATTTTATGTATAATCATAGAATTATAAAAAAATGTGCAGTATCCACTTCACTAATAACATTCAAATACTAATACTGGTAGACTTATGGAAGAGGCTTATTATTCGGTATTTAGACACAGCTGGACAGCCATTTGGAAAAGTCTGTGCAGTGTGGAACTGATAATTTTCTTTTTAAAAAATTAAAATTGTTCATTTTTACTGATACCACTGAGTATTATTGAGCCTTCAGCAAACAGCAGAGGACAGAAACTCGGCAGGCTGGAAAAATTCACTCAGCCCCGTCGTTTCTGGAGAGGGAATGGTGAAAGATGCAGAAGCAATTTATGTGAGAACTCCCCAGAATAGAGGTGGTACTAAAGATGCAGATGTTACTTCAGGGATTCCCTTCCCTTCAGCAAGAGCCATGCATGTGCTCATCTGGGCAAAGTTCAAGTCTTTTGTAAATAGGTCTAAAGGAATGTGAAGCTTTCGTTGAAAGAAGCAGATCTCTAGTAGAGTGGAACTTTTCTAGGCCTCACGTTAAAGACAGCGTGTGTCCTCCCTGTCTGCATGACATCCAACATGGCATCAAATATATGGGGGGAAAACCATGGTCACTCACAAATGCTGATACATTGTTGAACACCTCTTCATACTCCGTGGAATTTACATCTTGAAGGCTGTCACTGTAAGAGGCTCTCACTGCAAAGGTCGCTGGAAATACTTTCCCTGGAATGAGAACAGAGAGTGTAAATTAGAGAGCATTCAAGAAAGTCACCTTAGAGTTCTCCAGCCTTCAGAGATGGGGAAATATAATGCAGAAAAAAAAAAATCACTGCTATTTTTCATGTATGGGAGGGATAAGTAGAGGACAAATCAATGCAGCCACAATGGGAGATGTACTTTGGCTGCCAGGGAAGAAGGCAGGATCCTGGGACCAACCAAACTGTCCTGATTATGAAACTGAATAACACTAAACTGTCAGCATGGCCTGAAGCTAGAAGACTCTCTGCGAGGTGTTACAGAATTTAGTGAGAAAATATGTATACTAAGGACTCCGAATTTGCAGCTATTAAGCAGCTAATGTGGTTCACTGTGGTTGACTGGGAAAGTAAGCCAGAATCGACCTGCTTCTTAAGCCTCACAAGTAAATTTGAGAACCCTGCTTGCTGACACTTAAATAAACAGCCCCATTTGCTCACATGCTTGGCCTTCAGAAGCATTTCAGAAATGCATTTCAACAGGACTCTGATGAGCATTTAGCAGTGGGGAAAATCAATCTGGTTGTTCAGAGGTCTTCATGAGTTTGGACCTTTCTAAATCATGGCCATTAATACTGATGTCAGGTTCACACTTGCATTTTTCCCTGCTTTTCACTCTTTTTAATCTCCAGCACCCCTGACAGAGAATTCACCTTCTTTTCCTAGAACATTAACCTCTCTGGGTGTCACTGTTTTGTGAAATAGCAATCTAGGCCATTGTAGGAGTGGCTGTCTGCAAAGCAAGGAATCGCTCAGCAGTCACTTTCCCAGACTGATTGTGTTTTCAATGATAACATGAAAACAAGAGCTATGGGAAGCAAAATTCACCTGAGCAGGTAACTAAAAGCATTGATGCCCTTCTGCAACTCACCTCTGTAACAATTCTTGTTGCTGTAGTAGAATCCATACTCGCACTGACAGGTATAATTGCTTTTTAAGGAAATACATTTAGCCGAATTTCTTCCACAAGGATATTCACGGCAGAAGTCCACTAAGATGAAAGGTATTGACGTTAGGGTTTCTGTGAATTTCTGCAATAGCCAGTTTGTATATAAAGTAATTCGTATATTGAATGGTTCATATATAATTCTGCTAAAGGAATCTCCCAGGTATGTTTTAGTGAGTACAGATGCAACTGCAGAGCACACAGCTATATCTTGCTTGTTTAGTGTGTAGTGACTGTTTTCCCTACACGATCCAGCAGGATATCACAGCGATTACACGGAGTATGGCTGAAATTCATTATCTGTCATAATGAGCATGCACAGTTCAGCTCTACTTAACACAGCTAAAACCAAATCAAAGAAAGAAGGTATATCAAGGGTTGCCAAAACCAGTGACTGTGAGAAAAAGGCAGACTACAATAGTGTGTCTCTAATACTGCACGGGCACATACTTGCTTTATGATGACAGTGTCATGGCAGGGTCCTGTACTGCAGACACATTAATAAGACGAGGGCTTCAAAGTTAATCATAACAGGATATTTTCTCAGACAATTATATATATTCTGTTAAGGCTTTAGAGTATGCATTTTATATCTATACATAATTTAAGTGGTTAATAAGTAATTAAAAGTTATATTTCAATACATGTTACATATAGGATGGTAATTACAGTTCTCTTCCAAGACATCAAATTCTGGTTTTCACCCTGCCTGGTTTTTTACACTTCACTCCATAAGTGCATTCTCACAGATGAGACATATTCTGTGAAATAGGGAAAAAACAGGAATTCTCATTCATACCCCAAAAAATAAAAAGTAAAACACTTAATGAATTGTCACTTCCTATAAGGTTAATCTCCAAATATTTTTCCAGAGAACCTAGTGAAGCAAAATTTCTTTTCCTGATGAAAAAGTTCCCAAGCAGAAAGCAACAACAACTGTGGACTCTTCCAAACACATGCCACTTGCAGCAAGGGCCAGCAGGGAAGGGTAGCAGGGAGATACAGCAGTAAATGGGGAAACTTTACCTACTCTGGAAGGCCCTACTGGGATGGAGGATGGTGGGGGATGGAGAGCTCCTGGGACAGACACACACAGGGTTCCCCAGACACGGTCCCTGGTCCCAGCCCCATGCCGGGGTGTGCCCCAGCTCCCTCCCTGCCCGTGCTCCAACAGCCTCAGACACAACTCCCTGCAGGGCCAGGTCAGGGGTGGCCTGGGCACCTCTTTGCAGGGATCCTCTTGTACCCCTGCCTGGTGAAGGAGGCAATGGCACCAAGCACAACAGGAGCAGCCTCCTCCAGTCTTCCCAAACACATTCTCCTTGCAGAGAATCTGGACAGAGAATCTGGGCATTCTCCTTGCCACAATCTGGGCAGCTTCGTCTCCTCTGGAGGGGGAACTTGGGAAACCCTGGCAGGGGAACTCCTCCCTATCTGAGGGGCCTACAGAGCTCCCAGGGACATGGTTACTCCAAGCTATTCGTAGAAAATGCTGCCTGAGTGTTTTTGCTCCTTACCTAAAGATTCTGGTGTTGGTGTCACTGTTGTGCCAGGAACGGTTGCATTTACAGTACCGTTTTCTGATAAAAGAAAAGAAAAGACATAACAGCACTGCTTACCATTGTGTTGGAAAAGCCTTGGGAAACTCTATGAGTTCAAGACAACCTCTGAGCAGGTAAGCGTGGTGGATCCTTGTGGGGCTGAGTGGCCAAA
>VXAZ01007134.1:31594-54558 GCA_013399875.1 Gymnorhina tibicen | reverse complement strand
ACCCCTGCCATGGACAGGGATAATTCCCACACTCCCAGGTGGCTCCAGCCTGGCCTTGGGCACTTCCAGGGATCCAGGGGCAGCCACAGCTGCTCTGGGAATTCCATCCCAGCCCCTCCCCAGCTTCACAGGGAACAACTCCCTCCTAAAATCCAATGTAAACCTCCCCTTCTTTCAGTATAAACCAATTTGTCCCATCTGTCCTTCCATGGGCAGGGACACCTGAAAAATTCCACCTTCCAAAGTAACCAGAGCCCTCACCCAGCTTTGGGAGCAGTTGCTGGGAACGGGTAAAAGTACCTGGTGCTGGAAAAAGGGGAAGTTTGGTCTTTTCCTCGGTCTTCGAAATGCCAAGACATCCTGGAACGCTGCAGCTCCCAGCTTGGAACACCTAGCGTGTTGCACCGAGAGGTGTCGGAGTTCTCAGGGGCGGCACATTTCCTTCCGCTCCCATGTGTGAAAATTTCCGAGTCAGGGATGGAACGGGTGTGATTTAAACCCTCAAACTGCTGCTCCCGGTCCCCGTCCTTGTCTCGGGGAGAGGCTCTGACCCAGCAAGGAGCGGGTGTGAGAAGCTGAGCGGGCTGAGGAGCAGCTGGCGGATATTTCCAACCACAAACGCCGCCTTTTCGCTGCTCCTGCTTTGAGGCAGCACCTGTCAGGGAAGATTAGAAGAAGGAAGGTGACATGGGGTGAAGAAAAAGAGTTCCCAGATGGGGATAAAGCCCCACCGTGGTACTTCTGGGTGTCACATTTCTGCTCCACAGCCTTACCTTGTTAGCAAAGAAAAGAAAAAAACGCCAAAGCCAGCAGTAAAGTCGTCTGGGTTCAGCTCCTGGGTAACCCAGGCGTTTTCTTCCCAGAGAAAATGGGCCTCCTTCAGGTAAATTGCTTTTGAAAGCAAGCTGCCACTTTTTAGCACCTCGTTTAAGCTGCTGCGAGCCAAACTGGTGGGGAGAAGGTGATGGTTTCTCGCTCCCACACCACCAGCGCCCTCTCAGCATTCAGCATGCAGGGGAATTCCAAGGAAAGCTGTCCCAGTCCTTGGCACTGGTGTGTTTGACATTCCAGATCATCAGCCGAGCTGGAGAGGGGCAGTGAAGCATTGGAATGGAGAAGATGCTGGAGTATTCCAGGTGCAGTCTCTTTCCAAGCAATTACTCTGGCATATCTCAAGTCATTCAGAGCAAAATCTTGGAGCAATTTGGGAAGTCAAATTTCCCAGAGAGGTTGTGGCTGCCCCAAAATCCCTGGAAGTGTCCAAGGCCAGGTTGGAGCAGCCTGGGACAGTGGGAGGTGTCCCTGCCCACGGCAGGGAGTGGCACTGGATGTGCTTTAAGGTCCCTTCCCTCCCAAAACATTCCAGGATTCCGTGATTTTTATCTCTGTGGGTGCAAATCCACAGATGCAGTTGGAATCCCTTCCAGGCAATCCAAGACCCAGCTCAGGGTTTGCTCACTGAGTTTTGAGCTGCTTTGACCACGCAAAAGACGGAGACCTCTGGGAGTGGGACAAGGAGACATTGTTCACCCCTAAATGGGAACGGCAACAGCCCGGGAGCCCTAGGATTCAGCTGGGGATTTCTTGGGATTTGGAAACGGCCTCCGGTTGTTCCAGGGGACGCTGAAGATGGATACTGGGACAGTTTCTTCCCAAAAGGGCAGTGGTGGAGTCCCCATCCCGGGGGATCGAACAGCCGTGGGGATGTGGCACTTGGGGACACGGTGATATGCGGCAAGACTCCACAACTTATGAAAGTTGTAAAGTAGGTATGGTTTATTTCAACGTTGGACGCATGGGAAATCTCTTTCCAAAGACATGCGTACCCCAGCACTATTCATCTTGGTATATATTGAGTTAAAATTACATATGTATTAGATTAGTTAATGTGTTTACACATTCATGACCCATCTCTGCTTCATATTATAATGAGTTCTAAAGTCATTTCCATACGATGGCGCATGCGTAGTGCCACTCGGTGGTCATGGGCCGGGGTCTCTGGGATGAAGTAAGGTCTTCCTCAGATGAATTAAATGATCTGTTTGGGGTTGAACTTTTCACCTTTCTTCTTTGCGCATGCTCTCTAGGTCCTTGGCCATAGTCCAAATCTTAAAGCTGATTCAAGCTGGTTTGAGGGTCCAAAAACAGGATCTCTGGTCAAGCTGCTTCCTCTTTATCAATAGTCTTGCATCCTCTCTTTCTGTTGAGCAGGCTATATACATTGTTTAGCTAACAGCCAGCCCCTAATCGATCATTCCCTAACTTCCTTGAATCAACGGTCAGTGGTGGCCTTAGTGATGCTGGGGAATGGTTGGACCCGGTGACCTTAGAGGGCGTTTCCAGCCCTTGACTCCCTGATTTCTGCTGCTGAGATTTTTCTGGTATAACTTTAACGAAGAAGAGAAAATAGCTCCATCCCTTTCTGAGTAACTGGGGAGGTCCAGGGGGTCTGGAAAAGCTCCACAGGAATTCCAGATCTCCTCTCAGAATTACTGTCCTCTGTGCAGGGCTCACTTGTGCTTCTGGAAGCAAATTTGAGTTTGATTTCTTTCCGCTTCTTGGGAATTTTTTCCTTTGGAAAGAGCTGGAACAGCCCTCTACTTTTCCCCTCTTTCACCAGAGTAAAAAAAACACTCTTTTTTCCTTCAAGGTTTCATAGTTTTTACGCCAGTGAATACATGCATTTCAAATCCTCATCCCAAGCTCTGGAGCTGATTTCCGTGGCAGAGAGGAGCGGCGATGCCGGCCCTGAACTCAGCCATGTTTTATTTTTACTCCCCCACATAAGGGGCTGTTTGTCAGGCTGCCTGCGTGGGGGGAACTCACTCTGCCGTGCTCCAGGGAGCTGTAACTCATCTTCTGCTAATCCACTGTCTGTCGCAGGCTCGGATTGCAGACGGAACACTCCGCCCTCCCTGACATCCCTCACAATCCTTTTCTCCGGGTGTTTTTATGTATTCTCTGCGCGCTCGCTCCGTTCTTCGTTACCAACAAAAGGAAGTCGGGTTTCCAGTAGGTGTCGTTTGAGGAAAGCTCTCGGTGTGGAATGGGCTGCACGTGGAATTCTGCCGGGATTCTGGGATACTGAAGATGTCCAAGTGAGCAGATTGTGCTGTTGCTCCTGGTCTGCTTTGAGGGAAGCTGTAGAACTCCAGGATGGTTTTGGATAGAAGGGACTGTGCAGATCATCTTGTTCTGCTCCCTGCCAGGGACACTCAGCAACAGAAATCAGGGAATCATGGAATTTTTTGGGCTGGAAATGCCCTTTAAGGTCACCGGGTCCAACCATTCCCCAGCATCACTAAGGCCACCACTGACCGTGTCCCCAAGTGCCACATCCCCACGGCTGTTCGATCCCCTGGGATGGGGACTCCACCACTGCCCTTTCAGGAAGAAATTGTCCCAGTATCCATCTTCAGCATCCCCTGGAACAACCGGAGGCCGTTTCCAAATCCCAAGAAATCCCCAGCTGAATCCTAGGGCTCCCGGGCTGTTGCCATTCCCATTTAGGGGTGAACAATGTCTCCTTGTCCCACTCCCAGAGGTCTCTGTCTTTTGCGTGGTCAAAGGAGCTCAAAACTCAGTGAGCAAACCCTGAGCTGGGTCTTGAATTGCCTGGAAGGGATTCCAACTGCATCTGTGGATTTGCACCCACAGAGATAAAAATCACGGAATCCTGGAATGTTTTGGGAGGGAAGGGACCTTAAAGCCCAACCAGTGCCACTCCCTGCCATGGGCAGGGACACCTCCCATTATCCCAGGCTGCTCCAAGCCCTGTCCAACCTGGCCTCGAACATTTAGCAAGTCGGTTGTTCTCTGATTTGAAGGGGAAAAAGGCCATAACGTTGATGTTCTCCTTGAAGTGCTTTGAGATCCGTGGAGGAGAAGTTCTTGTGAAAGCTTGTGGAAGTTGAGGTGACCACGGTATGGCGAGGTAACAAGCAGGAACCTGGGCTCCAACCCCAGCCCCTAACTGGCCCCAAACTCGGATCCAGCCCTTGCTCCAAACCAGCTCCAAACTCAACTCCAACCTGGCTCCAACCTCGGCTCCAATCCCAGCTCTAACTCGGCTCCAACTCCAGCTCCAACTCCAGCTCCAGCTCCAGCTCCAACCCGGCTCCCCAGGCTGTTTCTGCTCCTCCTGAGGAGGAGGTGATGCTGCTGGGTGGCCACGTGGATCCCCTGAGCTGGCAGGGACCCAGGAGGAGCAGGGACACTGTCACTCTCTTGTCACACGCTGCACCGGCAGCTTGGCGCCTTCACCTCCGCGCATCTGTCACCCGCAGAGGGGAACTGGGACTCAGGAATCGCTCCGTTCCCGGAGCTAAACAAAAACACGAGGCAGCAGGAGGAACCCGGCGGGAGCGTCGGGGCTCCCAAGGGAGCTGAGAACAGCCCTGGCCCCGGCTGTCACCTCCTCCCCCTGAGCTGTCACCAGAGGCACCCCAGACGCTCCGACACCCCTTCCACCCACGGGGACGGAAAGCTCGGGACAGCCTCTGCCTAAAAATAAAAGCAAGGAGTACTCCAGACCTTCCCGACAGCACAACGAGACACCGGAGAGTGGGCGTCACTGGAAAAAAAAGCGCTGAGATGGTGTCGGCAGGACAGATCCCTGCAGCCCATAACACGGCACAGGAGCTTCGCTACGGCTGAGCACCTCATCATTGGGTTATTTTAGGGAAATTCCTTCTGGCTGATGTGTCCCGAAATAGGACTTCTGTCTTTCTGGAGTGAAGCTGGGGGAAAAAAATCATCGAGTTTGCTCAGTCTGACAACAAGCTTGCAGTTACCTGGGAGAGTCTGGCTTGGGAACGCCTTCCTAAAGACTGCCGGGGACGGTGAGGAAGGAAAGTAATAACCCTAAAGGATGTTTGATAGTATAAGGAATGATATTTTCTTTCCTATGGGCTCCTTGATAGGATAAGGAAGGCAAACTCTTCCTTCAAAGGCATGCTTGATAGGATAAAGAAGGAAAAGAATCATTTCAAGGGGCTGATTAATACGATAAGGAAGGAAAAGAATCCTTCCTATGGGCTACTTGATAGGATAAGAAAGGAAAATTATCCTTCCCATAGGTGGCTTGATAAGATGAGGAACGAAAACCCACTGTGAGGTGCTATCAGTGGGTTGGAGCAGGAGCAGTAAACTCCGTGGAAGGACAAGGATGCCGCGGGTGTAAAATGCAGGGAAAATGCAGCGCGTGGTCCCCGAGCGAAAAACCCAGATGAAATTCAATCTGATACAAAACTCAGCATCACTCGGGGCAGGTGCTGAGGGCAGCAGTTGGATCTGGGAATCCCCCCTGCTCAGGATGGCTCCGAGGATGCTGCTGAGCCATGATAAATCCATGGTCAACCTGAGCCCTCAAAACTCTCCTGGATCCTGTGTGGTTTCTACAGGAAGGTAAATATCCCAGGATGAAGGTGATGTTGTTGCTCTCCCTGGAGATTCTTGTTCTGAATCACCCCACAGCAGCCAATAAATTCAGAGGCTGCAAACACTAGAAAACACAGCTTTGAGGTGAGATAGTTCACGAGGGGCCGAGGAGGTGGCAGCCGTCAGAGAATTAGGGTGTGTTCCCGGGGAGATCGCAGAGAAGAGAGGGCTGGAAAAGCCTCCCGTGGGACTCTGAGCAGACAGAGAGATAAAGGATGCTCTGGAAACCATTCCCTTGTTGTGACAGAGCAGAGGAAACCCGCTCTGAGAGCCCTTCCCCATCATTCCGGGGAGTCAGGGAGGGTTGGAGCTGTCAGAGGAACATTTCTTTGGTGTGAGACGCTTCTTATCCATCCGGAGCACGGGTGAGGGATGGTGTGAATCCATGGATATGCTGGACAAGGTACGGGGAGAGGATGAACTTCTTCCAGCACAAAACCCCAGCCACGTTGTCACTTTAAGAAAGTTTATTGCTTCTCGGTGGAAAGCCAGCGGAGAAAAAGGACAGATGAGAGGAGATTTGTGAGGCATCACAGGCACAGCTGCAAAAACTGGGGGGGATGGAGAAAGTGAGCATCAAAACAGGGGCTTGGGGCCGGCTGTGCTGCTCTTCGGATTGGGAAGTCGCTCCATACCCTCCCCAGGGTCTCCCAGGTTTCTGAAACGCCAGCACGGCTGAACTGACACTTTATCACAATTAGTCAATATTATTTACTTACCCCTGGTGCTGTCTGGGGACTGATTCACATGTCAGCCCCTGGCAGAAGGGCTGCTCAGAGCCAGCCCGGAGCCAGGTGACAGACGGGCACAATGGAAGGGAAGGATTTCGGATCCAAATCTCACTTTGTTTTACGCTTGGGGACTTCCTCGGGAGGTCTGTTCCCTCCAGCAGCATCCAGCAAAGTTCAGGCCTCAGCATTTCTCTAGATCTGGATCCTGACCTTGACCTCTGACTTCTGCAGCTGGACTTGAGTCAGGCAAAATTTGGGTTTAAACTTGATTAAAGCTCTTAATTTGTTAATTTTGGTTATGTAGAACTTGCGGGAGCTGTTTACCCTTAGACAAAGAAATTCTTGGGACAGGACGTGTCCCCTTTGTGTTTTCCCCCTCAAGTCCCTTGAGTTTTTAACCCAAGACAACCTGGGTTTGGAAATGGGGATCTGCCAGAGCGCAGCAATCCAAATAAAGATAAGATAATGGTGGAACACCGTGTCCACTCCTGGGCCTGTGGCGTAAGAAGGACGTGGAGCTGCTGGCAGCTTCATTTCCTTGGGATTGCGTTAAAATTCGCAGCTCCAGAGTCTGGGCTGAACTGGAGGGAGCTGTGCCAAGGTTTTGGTGTCTCCAAAAGCCCGAGGGTGTTTTCACGTGGATCACATAGTTTGTGTCTCTTGTGAGCTCCTGTGAGTGGGCGACTCCCTGCTGGGGAAGGGTTTGTGGTTTTTTGGGTTCGCCTTAACAAAGGATGTTTTTAAGATGAGTTTTGGCCCTTTGAATGCTTGAAATGGCCGCAGGCAGAGCAGCAGGTAGAGCCAGGTGTGTCAGATCCATTTTCGTGTTCAGAAGCGGGGCAGAAACGTAGCGGTGAAGTCCAGGCACTCTAAAACCTAAAATCCTGGAATGGTTTGAGTTGGGAGGGACCTTAAATCCCACCCAGTGCCACGCCCTGCCATGGGCAGGGACACCTTCCCCTATTCCCAGGTGGCTCCAACCTGGCCTTGGACACTGCCAGTGATCCAGGGGCAGCCACAGCTTCTCTGGGAATTCCATCCCAGCCCCGCCCCACCCTCAGATGGAGGGATTACTTCCCGAAATCCCATCTCCCCTGCCCTCTGTCGGCTTGGAGCCAATTCCATTCCCTTGGACTGAAAGTTTCCTGTTGGTCACGGCTGCAGTTTCCCAGCTTCTCCCAACCCAGCATCCTTGGCTTTGGAGGTAAGAAAGAATGTGCTCCATCAGCTGCTGAAGGGGGAGAACATTTCCGAGACGCAGAAATGCCCCACTCATTACAGGCACCGTTGGTTTCCCGTAAAAATCTGAAACTGGGAAACCCAAAAGCCACCAGCCCTGTGCCTCCGTCTCTGGTTTTATTTCCCGGGGACGATCTGTCCCTGTCACAGCCCTCCAGGCTGGCTCTGGGCTGTGTTGTCGCCTCCCATAAATATGGGCACGGTGGAGATGCTTTGACAAGGCAGAATTGCAGTAATGGGCAGAAGCATTAATACAATAAATAACATTTCATTTTCCAGTGCAGCGGCTCCAAGCTTTAAATTCACATCTGTCCCTCGAGGGAGAGCGCTCACTCTGTGGGAATGGGGCATTCAGAAGGAAAGTCAATTGTCGAAAATCCTCGCTGGCATCAGGAGCGCGGGTCTGAACTCCTGCCCTGCTCTCAGTGCCCAACAAAATCTCCCTGTCCTCGTGGATCGGGGCGTCTGAGCAAATGTAAAATATTGATGTGCTCTCGCTCCCCTGGCTGCCTCGTGGATGAATCCTTTGGACTGAAAATTATCTCCTACCACGATTCTCTGCAGCTCCAAGTCGTGCAGAAAGTGTCGCGGGTCGTTCAGGAGGAATGTCTGCAGCATTCCCAGACTCTTCAGTGACACGAACCCCTGCCTGAGAAATTTCTACCTTTTCAAAGCAGTAAAAATTTCCTTCTCGGATGTTTCTCTGTTTCCCTCAGTAATTTCAGGACCTGCTCCGGCCTGGGGGAAGCTGCAGGTGGTTCACTGGCTGCCGATGTGGGGTGGAAATGCACTTTTCCTCCTACGGCTGTGGCACCTTGTGGTCCTGAATCGAGATCCCAGCTCCAGATTATCCCTGAGAGGTGAGCGAGGCAACAGCACTGGAAGAATATTAGGATAAAAACCCTGTCCTGGGGCTTTCCTGATGTGTTCAAAGCCAGTCTGGACAGAGAACCCTGGAGAGTGGGAGCTGTCCCTGCCCGTGGCAGGGGGTGGGATGGGATTTAAGGTCTCTTGAACCCAAAGTATTCCATGGTTTTATAATAACAATAAACTCCAGAATTACTGATAAATTCGACACCCAGAAGGGCTGGTTTTCTTAGGTCGGTCCCTTCTTTCCCTGTCCTTCCCCACTTTTCAGCCTCAGGATGATTCTTGTGCTCATTTCCACTCAGAGACTTCTCTGACGCGAGCTCTGCGTTCCTTACGCAGGCTCCGCTTCCATCGGAACCAACCGCATCCCGTCCTGCCCTAAATCAGCCCCGAAAGCCCCGGGAATTCATCCCTCACAGGCCTCTCTGCCCGAACACATCTGTGCACACCCAGAGGGATCGGTCAAATTAATCGAGTTCTCCACCCAAGAGAATATTTTTGGGAATGGGATACCAAACACCTCACCTGCCCCAATTCATCCGATCCCTTCCCCTTTTCCTGCCTCTGCCCCCGCTCTCCACGGCAGAGAAAACAAAGGCACCCTTTGGGGTGGCATCCGTGGTGCCGCCGTCTCCAGGACAGCCGTGACATTTCCTCGCTGAGCGGCGCCTCCTGCCTCCCCAGCCACATTAAATTTTCAGGATGTCTCGGAGTCAGCCCAGAGCGAAGTGGCTGCGATGGGTTCCTGGCTGTGGATATTTCCGGGCCCCTGCGAGAGCATCTTCAGCACAGACGGAGGGAGACAGCACATTTATTCCGGGCTCTCGGTGCCAGAGCCGTCGGAGGGACGCGGCTGGAGGGGAGGAGAGGCAGATGGAGGGGAAGAGGGGGTGAAACGCAGCCTCCCGCAGATCAGCCATGGCTGGAAACACTGAATGTGTGATTATGGGGTAAAACAGCCGCCTTTCCCTGAGAACTGGGGTTGTGAAATCCGGACTGAGGATGTGTAGCTTGGGTTTCTCTTCGCCCTGTACTTCTTCCAACTTTTCTGATTGGTTTTGCAGCTTTTGTGCGAACTGAGGTGGAAAATCTGTTTTTTCTGGCCATCCTTTGGGAGTGGAGAGCTCAGCCAGGCACCCCTAGGATATGTGGTCAAACAAGTGGGGGTTTCAGAGCAAAACATCCAACCCAAGTAAATCCATGGCGTGAAAATCCCGATTTAACCTCCTGATTCCATGTTCTGACAGTGAAACCTACACAGGGCAAGGAGGAGGAGGCAAGAAGCATCCTGGGTCCTGTGCATTTTGACACTATCATGGACTCATGGAAAGGGTTGGGGTGGGAAGGACCTTAAAAATCACCCAGTTCATCCCGGACACCTTCCACTATCCCAGGTTGCTCCAAGCCTCGCCCAACCTGGCCCTGGACGCTTCCAGGGATGGTTTATCCACAACACTCCCTCTGCCTTTGAATTTGAACTCCAAACCTGCATCCAGACTCGTCCCCAAACTGCTCTTGATGGTGTCATAGTTAATTACTTTTATTAGCAATGTTAATGAGAGCACTAAAAATGTTTATTGGACAAAATCGTTTAGAGAGACAAAGCTGCTGGAGGACTCGGGGCTCTCATGGGCCCGGCTCTCCCGGCTGTAATTATTATTATTCCATAACCAGCCCGGGAGTTTGGGTCCATTTCATTTTAATATTAAGCAATAGCTTTTCTTTTAATCTGCTCCTGTTTTCCCCAGGCGTTTTGGAGGTGGTGGGGAAGATCCTGGGTAATAAAGTGTGAAAAATGTGAGAGCAGACCCGAGGAGTCCCTGTGCCACGTCAACATCGCTTTGTCTCAGATGTTTAACACAAATGAAACATCCAAAAGCTTTCCCTGGACTAACAGGAGGCTGCTGCTCAGTGCACAGACAACTCATGGTCCCCTCCCGACTCTCACTCTAGCCCCTGCACCCCCAGGATGGAATTCCCCATTGAGTGTGGGATTCTGGGGGGAAATTTCTTCATGGAAACTCTTGTCCAGTCCTCTCTTTACAGGTCGTCCAGGGCAGTGGTGGAGTCCCCATCCCTGAGGGATTTGAGAGTGGACGTGGCGCTTGGGGACATGGCTTAGGGTGGCCTTGGCAGTGCTGGGGGAATGGGTGGACTCGATGGTCTTGGAGGGCTTTTCCAACACAAAGGATTCCATGATTCTCTGATTCAGTGACTTTTCTCTTTTTTTTTTCTGATAGAAAAACTGTCAGCTTGTAACATGCGCTTATACATACATTTATTTATTTGATTTATTGATTGATTGAGAGAGAAAAATTTTTGAGTGCTTTTTGACCTCTTCCCGATTAATATTAAATAAAATTGGGTTGATGCAGGTGCCTGACCATGGGCACCCTCCTGTGAGCCTGTCTGCACCCCCACATCCGTGCCCATCTGCAGATGGGCTGGGACCTCCTGGAACACCCAGCTCAGCTGCTGGGTTCCAGCGCCTTCCGCCTGTGGATACAGAAAAGCCTGTTAGAAGGATTTTCCAGCTTCTTGCAGTGTTCTGTGTGAATCTTTTCTTTCTCACACGAACTATCAAAACAATAAGATGTTCTTTCTGTAACTGTCTGTGCACCTGGTGTTTGTCTGAGCCTTGTTATGGTACACTGGTGGAATGGGTGTTCCAACACCTCACCCAATCACCCTGAGGGGTGGATGGAGTACTGACCAATATCCTTATGGATTTGAGACATGTAAGTGAACAGTTAATTAATTAAATATCACATGTTCCTGCTGACGGCGTTTGGATTCATTTCCTGGTCTTAGCCTACCGCGACATTCCGCGAGTGAAGGAGCTCTCCGTCCATAGATGATTTTTGCTCAGGGACACCTGGGAAAAATGCTTTCAATTCCTCGAGACCGGCGGAAG
The DNA here is from genome assembly GCA_013399875.1 of Gymnorhina tibicen. Classification (NCBI taxonomy): domain Eukaryota; kingdom Metazoa; phylum Chordata; class Aves; order Passeriformes; family Artamidae; genus Gymnorhina; species Gymnorhina tibicen. Next base: position 43,365 of record VXAZ01007134.1, on the reverse strand, counting down.
GAGTTGGTTTGGTGTCCGTGCCTGCGAAGGGCCCGGTGATTCCAGGACGGAATCCTCTCCAGGCCTGGCCAGGGATCGTGTCCTGATGGCTCCGGAGCTGTCGGCAGACGGATGTCCCAGGCTCAGGAGATGTGATCCATCACGGATTAGGAGCAGTGCAGGGAAGGGATGTCCTGGGAGTGGATCTGATGTACTGGAGAAGGGATTTGCCCCTCCAGGTGCTCAGCAGAGCTCCTCTGCTGTGCTGGGAGGTCCAGGGCGCGCATCAAAATCTTAATCCTGAACTCACCAGGGCAGGTCTAGGCTTAGGGCTTGGAGAACCACTGGATTCCACTGGTGCTGGAGCCAGAGTCATGGAAGATGGAATGAGCCTGGCCCCTGTCTCAGTTTCCAGTAGGTATGAACTGGAGGGCCACAAGGATTATCCAAAACCTGGAGCCCCTCTGGAGCCAGGCTGGGATAGCTGGGGGTGCTCACCTGGAGAAGGGAAGGATCCAGGCAGAGCTCAGAGCCCCTTCCAGGGCCTAAAGGGGCTCCAGGAGAGCTGGACAGGGACTGGGGACAGGGGATGGAAGGACAGGACACAGGGAATGGCTTCCCACTGCCAGAGGGCAGGGATGGATGGGATATTGGGAAGGAATTCCTGGCTGTGAGGGTGGGGAGGGGCTGGGCTGGAATTCCCAGAGCAGCTGTGGCTGCCCCTGGATCCTTGGAAGTGCCCAGGACAGGGCTAGGAGCAGCCTGGGACAGCAGAAGTTGTCCCTGCCAAGGGCAGATGAGTTTTAAGGTCCCTTCCAACTCAAACCACTCCAGGATTCCATGAATTGTGCCTGCAGCCATCTGCCATTGCCGTGTGCTCGGCAGAGGCCCCGGCTGCTTCCCTGGGCTGTGTCTGTGCGTGAACAACCGGACCCTGCGCTCAGGGATGGCCTCCAGGGAGCAGGAACAAACCCTCACCTGGCCCAGGTGGGACTGGAGCACCACAAGGGATCCCTCCAAGGAGAACCGAGGCCGCGCTGGGGCCAGGGCTGGATCCCATCCCCGAAGGCACAGCCCGGATGGATCCAACAGGATTAATGTGGAACTTTTGTGAAAATTGTGGAGTTTATTTTGCCAGCTCATGGAGCAGAACAAAACAACCCTGCAGAGGGTGACTGGGACAGAAAAGCTGGGATTGCCAAAGCCTGGCACAGAGTTGGCTTTTTTAAATACGAGGGAATCGAGTTTTATCAACGCTTCTCTTGGGAGAAACCTTTGCCGGCCCTTTTCTTCCCTTTTCCCACCTATCCAGGGAAAAGAAAAATATCAAAACAAAACCCATTTCAGGCAGAAAATGCTTTCCTCCAGAAGGGCAGAGCTGGGGGAGTCTCCCCGAAAACCCTCTGAGGATTTTGTTGTTGTGGTGGGTTTTGTGCAGGAAATGAAATGCTCGGAAATGTAAGCAAGGAGGCCGTGAGAAATCCCGGGATGGAGAGCGACTGTTCCTGAGTGGGAATGGAATTGAGACCAGGTCGGAATTACTGATCGTCCTGGAGTTTGGCACTGCCAGAAGCAACCCGGGGTGGAAATTTGGGAAGTGAATTAAGTATAACTTTCCTTTAATAGGAATTTTTAGCTCATTTGAGGCTCAATGGTCTCTATCCAGAGCTACGGGTTTCAGAATCCTTAGGAGGAAAAAACATGAAAGGGAACATCCCAAATTTCTGGCTGGAGAAGAATAAATACCCCGAGGATCTCTGCTTCTGAGGCAAACCTTGTGTTGGGAAATGGGCTTCAGAAAAAAAAGGATAAATGAATCTTGGAGGAAGTGGATGAATCAGGAATGCTGCTCCATTGGGTTCCAACGGGGGAAGAAGAGGAATAAAGGCCACTGAGGTTAAGAAGTGATGTAGGAGCAAGGAATTTATTGCAATTTGTGGATATACAGCTGAAAAATGCAATCAGGGATGTCCAGAGGGGAGGTGGGAGGTCTCTCTGTGTGGAGATGGAGGCGAGGAAGGAATAACAAGTGGAAAATTGTCCTGCCAAAGGCTCGGCTCCCAAAAAATGGCTTTTCCACCTCGGGTCTTGGGAGACGAAGGGAAGAGAAATGAAAGAGGAGAGCAGGGAATGTAGCAGAGAGATTGATTTCACTCTCCCGGAGCAAATGGAGGTGGAAAAATTCCAGAGGCTGTTGGCGCTGCTGGGAGGGACCCTGAGCTCGGTGCTGTCACATCAGACTTCTCCCAGAATAAAGGGAAAGGAAGGGGTGTAGTTTTGAGGAAAAGGACTTGGACGTGGCAGAGGTTAAACTGCAGGGGATCAATGTGAGCGCGTGGGTTTGAACAGGAGCTGCTCTCCAAAATAACTCCGGGAATGGGAAGGGGATGGGAAGGGATGGGTCAGCGCTTTGAGAAGAAAAGTGAAATCCCTGCTGTCAGTGCTTCACTGAGGTGTTCTACGGGGTATTTTTAAGGCAAAAGTGGTGGTTTTAAGGAAAATATTCAAGGGTGAGAAACTGGATGCACTTTGGAGCAACCTGGTCTAGTGGAAGTTGCTCCCTGCTTGGACTCCATGGCCTTTGCATGTCCCGCCCAACCCAAACCCATCCATGATTCTGTGAAATTCCGAGCTAAAATCAAAGGTTTAGCTCCCCCCTGCCTGGAATAACAGGATTGAATGGACCTATTCCCGTTCCAATTATATCACTTCCATGTGTGAATTATATTTTTAATAAACTTTTCCTCTGCTCTGCTGCAGAAGGCAGAAAGAAGAAATCTGTCCATCAAAAAAGTTATTTTTTAATTGAGGTGGTTTTTAATTGACGGTTTCAAGTGGCTCCAGACACTGCCATTCCTTTCTAAATGGGAATGGGAAGCTTAAAAATATCTTTCCAAAATCCTTGCCTGGCATTCTTATGAATATCTTAATTAAAGAAGATTATGGAATCATGTCCCAGCACTCCAGAGGGGCACTGGAGTCAAAGTTTGTAACTGCAACTTTCAGACGGGTCTTTTCAAGCTGTTAATTGGTCGCCGTTTAATTACAGTCTGGCCTTTTCCAAAAATTAATGCTTGGAGAGATTTTATATCCTGCTCCATAGTCCTGAGCCTCAGTGAGTGTTTGGAGGGCTGAGAAGGCTGTGGGAGGGATTTCTTTGAGGAAAAGAGTTCAGCATTGTATTATTCCCGTTATTTTGTGCTTTGGGCACCGTGTGGCCCATGTGGACGACCAAAAGCCACCCCGTTTTTCCCATTTTTCTCAAGCCTGGAATCTTGGGAAAAGCTTTACCATTCCCGGAGCTCGGGGCTGATCAGGAGCGGCAAAGGAGTTGACTCAAGAGCCGGGGAAGGCGCGGAGGTTTGTTTGGGGACTGGTTTGTTGTTCCTGCTCTAATCAAACGCGGCTCCGCTTCCCTTCGTGCTGCTCCATCCCCTCCTCCGCTTGCTAAAAATACCGGAAAATATTCTTGTGAACAACAGCGCCGAGGGACTCGCTTTTCTCCCGCGAAGAGCGGGGTTCCGTAAAGAAATATTGTTTCTTAATTAATCATTTAGCCACTTCATTAGGTGTTGTCAGCAGCGGAATGAGGAATGGGGCTGCTGAGGTGAGGCGCGTTTGGATTTGTTTTGTTTTCCGGGGAGCAGGAGATCATCTCAAGGAGCAGCTGTGCCAGGAACACTGCAAACCGGGCGTTTGGGATGAGCAGAACCTGGGCTGGGGGTCGGGCTGTAATTTGGGGTTTACTTCAGGACGTGGAGCCGCTGGAGAGGGCCCAGGAAGGGCCATGAGGATGCTCCAGGATCTGCGGCCCCCCTGGAGCCAGGCTGGCAGATCTGGGGGCGAGAGAGCAGGGAATAACCTCAGGAAACTGGGATTAAGAGGGGTTTTTAGGGTGAACAGAAATGTCCTTCCCATTTCCCTATCCCACATATGTTCTCCAGATCACAGGGAAAAAATTGGAGCAAATCCAGAGGAAACCATGAGGGGCTGGAGCCCCTCTGGAGCCAGGCTGGGAGAGCTGGGAATGTTCACCTGGAGAAGGGAAGGATCCAGGGAGAGCTCAGAGCCTCCTGCAGGGCCTGAAGGGGCTCCAGGAGACTCCCTTCCCAGAGGGACTGGGGACATGGGATGGAGGGACAGGACACAGGGAATGGCTTCCCACTGCCAGAGGGAAGGGATTGATGGGATATTGGGAAGGAATTCCTGGCTGTGAGGCTGGGGAGGGGCTGGGATGGAATTCCCAGAGGAGCTGTGGCTGCCCTTGGATCCCTGGAATGTGCAAGGCCATGTTGGAGCCACCTGGGACTGTGGGAGGTGTCCCTGCCCGTGGCAGGAGTGGGGCTCCGTGGTTTGTGGGGTTTGCCTCTCTCCAACATCCAGCACTGATTTCCTTATTCCCCATGCCGCATCCATCTGGATCAAAGTTCTGATTGGCTGTGGGTGGAAAACCCCTCAGGAATAGTCCCAGGTGGGAATGGTGGCAATTCCAGCCCTTTCTTGGAATCCTGGTCTGGAAAAACAGGGGTGGCTCTGAGACGGTCGCTGACAGTTCCTCCCGGTTGTGCTGTCACCTCTCAGGTTAAGGGACCAAAATCCTTTCTCCTGATTAATTCCCCCCTTTTGGATTTTTTGCTCCTGTCACGCCGTCAGTCCTTCTGTGGCACTGAGTGAAATCCACCTGGCTAAACAGAAACGCAGTGACAGGATGGCCCAAAGACAAACTCCAGGACAAAAAACAGGGAGAAATGGATGAAAATGAACCTCTAAAGCCCAGAGTCTGTTCAGTGGTTTTATGTTTCCTAATGATCATCTGGTTTTGATTTTATTCATGGAAATAAAAAGGCCGTGGTACAAATGGAGCATGGGATGCCTCTGCATGCATCCATCAGCAGCAATTCCTCCTCGCTCCGAGGATTCCAGCCTCACATCCGACGGCAGGAGCTGAACACACCGCATTGATTAGAACCAGTTAGGAACCCTTTTTTAACTAAATAGAGAATTCTTATTCACCGCCGGTTTTGATCACCTCAAAAGTCCTTATTTAAAACTGAAAACGAAGCAACTTTGACCCGGGAGACCCTGGGCTGTATTTTTAAAGAATCGAAAACAGAAAATATGAAAAGATGATTTAAAGCAAACAGAATAATCGAGGGATTTATCATCAGTGTTTGCTCCTTTCCATGCAATTCCCAGCCTCGTGGAGGGTGCACAGTTCAGGCAAAGATGCTCTTTTCTTCCTCAAAAGGAAAGAGAGGGAGAAGGGATGGTCCTGGGACAGTGCTTGGCAGAATCCGTGGTGCAGCAGAGGGAAGGGAAGAGCAGATCGGATTCCCTTCCCTGCTGGGTGCTCCCACCAACACTCCAGGACCTGCTGGAGAACGAACACAGAGGCCAGGTTTAGATGGTATTTTGGTGAGAAATTCCTCCTTGTGAGGGAGGGAAGAGGCTTGGGTGGATTTCCCGGAGCAGCTGTGGCTGCCCCTGGATCCCTGGAGGTGTCCCAGGCCAACTGGCAGCCACCTGGGACAGTGGGACCTGTCCCTGCCGGTGGCAGGGGTGGCACTGGTTGGGATTTAAGGTCCGTTCCAACCCAAACCATCCCATAATTCCACAACATTTATTCCATCCACAGCTTCTCTGGGAATTCCAGCCCAGCCCCTCACCACCCTCACAAATCACAGAAGACAAATCACTTTTGTACCAACTGTAGGCTAAAAAGTTCAATATTTGGTTTATAACATCAACTCCAGTTGGTCATTTCTTCGCCTCCAGGAATCTGGAGATTCCCTGCTTTTGGAGAGAGACGAAAAAAGGCTGGATCTTCTGAAACTAAATGAAATTTATCCTCCTGCTTCTTTAGGCCAGCCTGGAGTTTCTTTAGCCCGTCCTGGTGTCCAAAGAATCGTTTTTAGGCCAATAATTTCTCATTAAGTCGTTCTAGGAAAAGGTGTCAATTAGAACTGAGCAGGACTCGGGTATTTCAGTCCTTTACCTCGAGATGGGTGATTGGGAACAAGCCTTTCCATTCGTAACAGGAAAAAATCAATAGGTGAAGTTGTTGCCATTAATTCAGCATTCATAACGGATTTCCCTCCCACTGGAATTCCCAAACTTTTGCAGACTCCATCTCAGACCTAAATCTAAGTTTCTCGGAGCCAAATTTGTGGCTGAGTCACGTGAAAATTTAGCGAAGTTTTATGTCTGCCTGGAGTTTGTTCATAATCCCAGAACTGCAGCCATTATGGAGAAATGAGGAGAGCTGTAAAAACACGCTGGACCTCCTTGGCTGGAAAGTGCCGGAAACGTTCTGGATGCAGCACATTAATGAACGGAATGGTAATTAGGTTTAATCTTTGTATTATGGGGCGAGGCAAGGATCAGGATGTTGCTCTCAGGCTGCTGCCCCTGCTCAAGGAGACTCCTTCAATCAGAGAGATTTCATCGAAACACAGCGGGAAAAAAAGGATATTTTGCTGTGGCAGGTTAAAAATTGGAGCCTCCGATATCCTAGGCAAGTGTTAGGTGCTGACTGGGCAGGATTGCTGGGACTGGCAGGAATGGGTGACTGGGGATGTTTGGGAGAAAAGGAGGCTCAGGGGAGCCCTTGTGGCTCTGCACAAGTCCCTGACAGGAGGGGGCAGCCAGGGGGGTCGGGCTCTGCTCCCAGGGAACAGGGACAGGAGGAGAGGGAACGGCCTCAGGCTGGGCCAGGGGAGGTTTGGGTTGGAAACTGGGGGAATTTCTTCCTATAAAATGTTGGAAAGGGATGCCCAGAGGGAGATGTAGTCCCCATACCTGGAGGTGCCAAAGGAACACTTGGAGGTGGCATTCGGGTCTCTGGGCTGAGGACAAGGTGAGGACTGGTCACAGGCTGGACTTAGATGCCTTGGGGGGCTTTTCCAGCCTCGGCGATTTTGGGGTTCTGATCTCCTGCTCCCACATGTCAAAGGCCAAAAGATCTTGGTGGTCCCGGATTGTTCTGATCTGATGTAGAAAGGACTAGAATAAAGAGTTCCAGCTGATATTTTTGGGTAAGTAAAGGCAGGGTGGGGAAAGAAAGCAGGAAGCCAATCCCATTTGCCAGGGTTGGTTCCCTGGCTCTTCAGAGAGCAGAAGCGATTACTTAATTGCAACTAACCAGGTATGATTTCTCTTTAAATCTGGTTTCTACTCAACTGTGTGAATGAAAGGAAGCCTTTTAAGCTTTCATTCCGACTCCCTGAGCGACTTCACTGCCCCTCCTGACTCCTCACCCAACATCCCCTAAATACTGGTAGCCTGGAGAAAGCTGGCCCTCCTTGGAGAGTCCTTGTTCAGTGCTTCTGTGCGAGCAGAGCGGATCCCTCAGGGTGTCTGGAAAAAGTGCTGCTGACTCCGGCCTCCTTCAGGTGTTTGATCCCATGACATCCAAGTTTTTCGCTTCCTTTTTCCCTTTCCTGCTGAGCCTGCGTTTCCCAGCTCTCCATCCAGCCCGGCTCTGAGCCATCATCTGCATCTCCCAGACTATCAATTAATTTCTGTTTTAATCAAGGGATCGCATCTTTCTCTCCAGGCCCATCCGTCATCCCAGGCTCTTGGTGGAGCAGCAGGCATCCATCCATCATCGCTGCTGCCTCATTCCTCAGGGAGAGGCTGCGGCGGTGGGAAGGGAGGTGCTGTGCCAGCACTGCCAGGTGCCAGGGAGTCACAATATCAGGGAACGGTTTGGGTTGGAAGGACCTTAAATCCCACCGAGTGCCATGGGCAGGGACACCTCCCACAGTTCCAGGGTGCTCCAAGCCCCGTCCAGCCCGGCCTTGGAAAGGCCCATTCCAAACTGTATCCTCCACCAGGTCTCAAATGGTGCATCTCTAATTAGTTAGGCGTAGTCGAGCTAATTATGTGGGAAGCAGTGTCCGGAGTTAACGACGTCACACCTGTCCCTTCTTAGCACCGTGCTGGTGGATGGGGACCACGAAGTGCTGTCCTGGGGCTCACATGCACATAAATTTACAGAAATTCATATAGAATTACAGAAAGATATCCTTAAGGCTCTTCTAGGGCCAAGGAGAGAGCAATGAGGCCAAATCATGGACTCACTGAGGCCGGATAGCCCCGCCAAGATCACTGTGTCCAAAGTGTGCCCGATCCCCACCTTGTCCCCAGCCCAGAGCCCTGAGTGTCACATCCAGGCCTTCCTTGGACACCTCCAAGGATGGGGACCCTCCCTGGGCAGCTCCTTCCGATGCCTAGCAACCCCTTTCCAGGAATGCATTCCTCCTGATGTCCACAGGAGGAGAGAGGTTGGTCAGTTGTGTGGTGGAATTGCGAGGTGGAATTGTGGGGGCAAATTGTGTGGGGGAATGGCGAAGTGGAATTTTGCGATGGAATTGTGAAGTGGGATTGTGGGGGGGGAGCTTTGAGGTGGAACAGTAAGGTGGAATTTTGAGGTGAAATTTTGTGTTGGAATTGTGTGGTGGGATTGTGCGGGGGAATTTTGAGGTGCAGTTTCGAGGTGGAACTTCGAGGTGGAATTGTGAGATGCAATTCTTGAGGTGGAATTGCGTGGTGGAATCCTGATGTGGAATTGTGAGGTGGAATTCTGTGGGGGAATTTTGTGGGGAAGTTCTGCGGTGGAACGGTGAGGTGGCATTGTGGGTTGGAATTCTCTGTCGGAATTCTGCGTTGTATTTTGAGGCAGAATTTTGTGGTGGAATTGTGTGATGTAACCTCGTGGTGGAGTTCTGAGGTGAAATCTTGGGGTGGGATATTGAGGTGGAATTCTGTGGCGGACTTGTGTGGTGCAATTTTGAGGTGGAATTCCGTGGCGGAATTATCTGGATGAGTCGCGCCGTGTGCCTTTGACAAACGCGCCTTCGACGAAGCGCGAGAGATTGATAAAAAAGAGGCTGGAAAACAAATGGATCAAATCGATGCCCTCCCGGCACAGATCCCAAATGAGGCGCCTTTTTCCCCTCTGGAATATCGGCAAGATTTTCCCGTGGCCCCCCAGCACCCATGAGTTCCTGGGTGTGGTTGTCCCATCTGTCTGTCCCATCCCTGCAAGCGCCCAAGGCCAGGCTGGGACAGCAGAAGGTGTTCCTACCCACGGCAGGGGTGGGATGAGATGGGATTTAAAGTGCCTCCAAACAGTTCCATGGCTCCCACTGGAGATTCTGTGTGGGAGTCCAGAGTGCGGGGAATATTTCCCTGCCTGTTTTAAGGAGTTTTACCCCCCTGGACAGCACTGGGTTTGACCTTCGTCCATGGAGAAAGCTGCCAGCTCTCTGGGAAGAATTTGAACGCACTGCGGTGTGAACTAGGTGATAGAATATTATGTAAAGTAGCACAGGGTGAAAATATAAAGGTGTTGGGTTTGTTAAAGTAGCAAATAGATAAAAAGCAAAAACTCCAAAATGGAGGATTGTTGTTGTTCTATAACCTTCTTCTTCTTCTTCATGCTACTCCATTTAATGCCGAAAAATTGTTTAATGTGATTGGATAGAAAAATCCGCAGTTCCTGTGGACATATTGTAAACATTTGTTGAATATTAGTACAAAAGTGAAAATATCTGTCGTTTCAAACACTGATTGGATTGTTTAGCTTTAAGAAGGCCGTGTTATCTTGATTTTGGTGGCATTCTGCACATTTATCCTCAGCATTCACATCCCTCTGCTGTACTTCTAACTTTTCTGATAAGACTTAATATCTGATAAAACTATCTGAGAGCAGAGAAGGCTGAATGTCCATTAATTAATTAAAAAATCCAGGCAAGGACTCAGAAATCCTCCCCCAACAGGGGAGGAGTGATTTGAGGCACAGCAAAACCAACAGGTGGGATTCAAAACAGAATCCCACAATTCATCTACTGTTTTCTCTCCCAATCCCAACCATTTTACACCCAGGACAGAAATTTATCTCAGCATTAACTCATTCCTGGCGCTTTTCCCTCGGTTTTGCAGCTACTGTGGTGCTCTGGAAGGTGATGGGAGTCCCTTGGCCTGCTGGGATGGGAATTCCCGTGCCTGGAAAACCAGCAGTGACACGTCCTTGGGCTCATCCCACCGGCTTTTCCACGTTTTTTGTGGAAAAAGACAGAACTGATCTTTATTCACCACCTGCAGCCCATTCAGGAGTAGAAAATTGTGGCTGACAGAGATAAAGCCCATGAGGGAAAATGCCGAACACGGTTGAGCTTTTCCAGTTAAAACACTGCTGCTCCAAAATATCATTTGGGAGGGAATCACTCTTTTTTCACAAGGGAGAAGAACTCCCGGATTTGAGAAAGCCGCACAAAAACCCATCTTTGCACCCGGGGTGATTAAACACAGATCGGTTCTGCTGATGAGAAAAGAGTTTAGGTGATAAGAGCTATTGGGAGAGGGATTTTCGAACATCGAGGGCCATCCATTAAGTTTTATCTCAGGGACAGTATTTATCCAGGTTTTCGATCATAGGAGAGAAAATGAGGGAATGGATCCAAAATAATCGCCCCGACTGGTGATTGCACCAGGTCAAAATAACTAAAAAATATCATCATTTTAATTTTAACAGCTCGAATCTGCTCTTTTGTCCCAGGTCAAATATCTGTTAACCCATGCAAACAGTTTTGCTGCACAAACAACTTCAACCTTCCTCCTGGAAAGGGAATGTGGGCTCTGGATTAGGAACAAAAATAAGGAATTTAGTAGTTTTTATAAAATCTCTAACAAAAGCTGAAGTTTTTTGGAGCAGCTCCAAAAAGCTGGATGGCTCCCTTGACTGGGCTATATTCAATGTCAAGACTCAAGCAGAGCCTAGATAATTTTAAAATATTGTATGAATAAAACGCGCGAGTGGCTTTTTCTCCGAGCTGTCGCTTTGCCAATCTCGGCTGGAGAGCGAGGCAATGATTTTCCCAGATTTTCTGCCTTCAGAGTGGAACAAAAGATGTCACGTGGAGGCTGAAGAAGGAAGTGTTTTTTGTGGTTTTGTGCCCTTGAAGGTGAAAAATAAAGAATTGGATCTGAGAGAAGAGGGGGAACCTGGGTGTCTGAAAGCAGCTGATATGCCCTGCCCCAAATCCCTCATCCACCATTTTCCCTGCAAAAAGTTGGGATTATTCGTTCGTGCTGCTGTGTTCAGGATGATTTCCAGCCCTTCTCCTCTGGTAGTTTCCTTGGAAAAGAAAGCCCGTTTTATTTCCCAGCATGCTGTGTGACTTGAAAGCCTCTCCCAACCCTCTTTCTGTGGCTGCAGGCGGCCCAGAAAACACTTTTTGTTCTAGGAATAATTTTTTAACTGGAAACTGAACCCTGTTTCCAAAGGGAAAGAGTGCCCTGGTGTTGAAGGAAGTGCAGCAGGGAAAGTGAATTTTTACCTTGATGAAACAGGGAGGGCACACGATTTTTTTCTCCTTGGTTTTATGCCAATGCTCCATCTCCCGTACGAATTCCCAAAAGGAATAAATTCCCTTTTCCCTACTGTTGTGTTTTTGAGTTCTCCCCATCTTTCCCGTCCTCCTGGCTCCTTCCCATTGAATCCAGTTATTTTTCCCACTGAATCCAGGTCTTCTTCACATTGAATCCAAGTCTTTTTCCCATTGAATCCAGGTCTTCTTCACATTGAATCCAGGTCTTCTCACTGAATCCAGGTCTTCTTCCTATGGAATCCAGGTCTTCTTCCATACCAATTCCTATCCCTGGAAATGCCCAAGGCCTGTTAGGAAAGGACTTAGAGTCTTGGTCCTGTGGAAAGTGCCCCTGCCCTTGTTTGGACTGACCTTAAAGTCCCTCCCAACCCAGCCCAGCCCAACCCAACCCAACCCAAC
>VXAZ01007134.1:15237-31550 GCA_013399875.1 Gymnorhina tibicen | reverse complement strand
ACCCAACCCAGCCCAACCCAACCCAGCCCAACCCAACCCAGCCCAACCCAACCCAATCCATCCCATGGAGGGAAATATCATCAATGAATTCCGTGTTCATTTGCCCTCTCCCCCTCTAATCAACCCTCTGTAAACACCAGCCCTCGGAAAGTCATCACCAACAGCACGAGAGAGGCTGGCAGGAGCAGGGAGGGGGAATTAAGGCCCTTTCCTTTCTCCTACGTGAATCTCCCTGCTAATTACATTTTATTAATATTGGGATGCCGACGCTCCCGCTCTTGTTTCCCCTCATCGTGGCCGTGGTTAAAATCAAACTGCAAAAGAACCAGCTCAGGATCTGTCTGAATCACTTCAGCCTCTGACTTTCACCGATCTCACAAGCAGCTACCCCATTTATACCAGAGCTGGGTGTGTTCCTTTCCCCTTTTTTCCCCGTTTTTGAGGTATTTTGCCATGATTATTCCACGAGTGGCACTGACATTTTGTTATGATAAATTGGCTGGGCCATTATCATCACGAGGTGGTTGGGTTGTCTTACATTTATAATAAGGTGCTTTTCCTTGCAGAATGGGGGGGAAATGGGAAAAAAACATTCTTTTTTTTTTAAACAGGCTGATCTCGCTGCGTTTCTGTCAGAACTGAAGAGAACAATGTTACATCTTTCCCTTTTCATTCTGGACAGGCGCTTTGAAAGGGCCTAATCAAACACAAATTGGAGACTTGAGCTTGGAGTTCTCAGCAGACGAGTGAGTCTTTGAAGTTAAAGGGTTGCTAATCTCCCAAACTGTCTCTTCCAGGCGTCAGCACCCCACAATACCTGGTCTGGCCATTGTTTTTATGGAAAATTTTGTCAGAACCAGACCCACCAGGCCGTGTGGCACCCAGAATCTTGATTTTTTTTTAGTGTATACACTACTGGCTTTGCCTCAGTTGGGTCGAGCCTTGATTGTGCCTCTGACATTGTTTATTTTTGGAGTTGCTTCGTTGTTCAGATGCAGCAGCAGAGCGAAAAAATCCTGGGAAAAAGCGGTGTAAATGCGTGTCAGGCTGAATTTAGGAGCTTTTTCTCCAGATCTGTTGTGATAGAAATGCCAAATTCCATCAGCTTCCTTTACTTCAGGTGGCTCCCGCAAATCCTCCCACTGCCTTGCCCATCTGTTGATGCTGATGTTTTTTCATTCCCTGGTTGGGTTTTTTTTTGTTTAAATGGAGAAATGAGGATGCTCTTCACCACCACGGACAAATCGGAAAATATTCCCTGTATTGTGGAGCTTACCCGAAAAAATCGACGTGTTGGATGATTTGGAGTTTGGGGTTTTTTTTCCCAGAAAAATGAAATAATTGAGAAGAGAAAGTATTTCTCGGTGGACAGAAAATGTTTAATCCATAATTACCACTGGGAGGGAGTGGGTTTTTTGGAAGTCTGATGAGGGTATGAAATTACTGGTGCCATCGGAGCCGCTTATGGATGTCCCTTAAAGACAAGGATGCAAATGGGATGGAGAGGCCTAAATCCCCAGGTGCCCTGGCCAGGGAGGTGGGGTGATTAAACGGCTACCGTTCTCATCCCTTAGAGCCCAGAAATGGCCAAAATCCATCATTACCCAGGTGGTTATCCCGGATTTCCACAGGGATGGGTCTGTGGGGCTCAGTTGAGGAAGGGCAGGGTTCCAGCTGTGCTGGGGGTTCCGTTTGGGAACGAGGTTTATGATCCTAATCCCAGCTCGGAGCTGGCGCCGGGGCTGTTGGAAAGGGAAATTTCGGGCCTTCAGTGGGGCTGAGGAGGTCAGAGATCTCCTGGGAAGGGCTTTTTCCCCGTCTGACGGAAAAGATGAGAGTGTCTTCATCGCAGACTGTCCCCACCGTGACTCCTGCTCCCTCCTCCGGTCCACGACTCCCTGAGAGGAGCAGGAGCTGAGGATGGTGGGGGTTTGTCGGTGGCCCAGGAGAAAAGTGCCGCATTAACGTAGAAAGAAATGGGCTGATGGAAAGAAAATAGGGTTAGGTGGGATATTTGGGAGAAATTCCTCCCTGTGAGGGTGCAGAGTGGCTGGGATGGAATTCCCAGAGCAGCTGTGGCTGCCCCTGGATCCCTGGAAGTGCTCAAGGCCAGGATGGACGGAGCTTGGAGCAGCCTGGGACAGTGGGAAGTGTCCCTGCCCACGGCAGGGGAGGCACACCCCTTTGGTTTTGTTTTTCAACCAAATTTTCAGTGGGGAGGTTTCAGTCCTGACATGGCCCATCTTAATTGCAATTATCCCTAATTGCTGAGTTCTTCTTTGGTTTATGGGGTGAGTCAGTCCCACACCAGGCTGTAAAACTGGGGAGGGATGTGCAGGGCCAGCACGGGGTGGCTTGGGCTCGGTTCAGTTCCCAGTGGATGTGGATCTGAAATAGAGTCTAGAACACGACCTTGAACAGGATCATAAATAGGATCACAAATAGCATCACAAATAGGATCACAAATAAGATCACAAATAGGATCACAAAATCAGGATATTATTAAGTGGCTGTGGAACTGATGGCGTCAGAACTCAGCAGGTCACTGACAAGGAGCTGGATTCCCGATGCCTCAAGCACAGGATCCATCCGTGCCTCTGAGAAGATCCTATGGACACGCATTCCTGACCCTTCCTGGTGACTGGCTGGATTCCCGTCCATAAAAATGCAAATTCCTACCGTTCTGGGAGTGCTGAGAGCCATGGAAATGTTTGGGTTGGAAGGGACCACCAAGATCATCCACGGGGGCACTTCCCACCAGCCCAGGTCACTCCAAGCCCCATCCCTCACCCAAACCTTGTGGTTGGGCCGATCCCAGAGGAAGCCATGAAAGTAATGAGTTCCCTATTTTTATTACCACGATAATTAGCATTTTGATCACTAAATCGTCACACACCCCCATCTCTGGTGTCCCATTAGCGCCGGTTGTCATATCCCGAGGCTGACACATTCCAAGGAACTTCTTCCCTGGGACACGGCAGCTGCTTTCCTTACTTCCTCTCCATGCTTCACACTCCCAGACCCGGGCTGGAAAACGTCAAAATTGGCATTATTTTTCCTAAATTCAGAATTATCGTGGTCTTTAAGGGACAGGTGAGCAGTAAGAGAGGAGGCAGCTGCAGCGGCAGACAGGGAACTCTACGGAGGAGCTTTCCCAGGAGCTTTCATTCCGTGTGGTCGGGCCCTGTCAGGTGCCAAGGTGACATTCGGGGACCTCAAAACCCTCCTTAGGGCGCCCCAAAGGTGACAATGAATTCCTGCAGTCATGGCCGTCCCTGATAATTGTGGCACGAACCTTGTAATTCCAAGAGAAAATTCCATTCCTGAGCAGCCAAAGAGGGCTCCCATTTCCTGTAGACATTTTTTTTTTATTATTAAACAAAATTTGCAACGAGGTGGGGGCTCCTGCCTTTGTTTTTTCCATTGGATTCCACGGGACGTGGCGCAGTTTGGGTGGAAAACCCATCTTTTCACTCTTCCAGCCGAACGAGCTCTCCTTCATCTTCAGCAAAGCCTCGGGGCGGGGGAAGTAGAGATAAAAATAAAAACCTGGGGAGAAAAAAGGTCACCGTGAGAAGCAGGGACTCGGGATGAAAAGCCCTGGGACGAAACAAGCAGGAAGAACTCCCCAGGTGCTGGAGAGGAGAGGAGGAGGTTTGTGCCTGCAGCCTCCTCCGAGCTGACCCGAAACAAGAATCGTCAGCGCCAGGCTGGGTTTTTTTCTGCTTTTAGATCAAAAGATGGGAATTTGCTGCTGTTTGTGGCACAAAATTGCAAAGGAGGCGAGGTGGAAACATCTGGAAAAGGGATAAAATTCAGGAAAAGTGGTAGAGAAGTGCGAGGTTATTGATTTAATTTGATTATGCCCTTTTGTATTTTCCATTGTGTTGGGAGCTGCCAGATGCTTTTGGTTTTTCATTCCCTTTTTTATCGGGCTTAGGTAATAATGAAAAATTTTGGAAGGATGGGAGGAGCCGGAATCGCAGGCCCAGACCTAATCTGGGAGCTTGTCTGGGATCTGGTGCTGAACAGGAAGGTGGGCGTGGAGAAGCTCCCGCAGAATGGGATAAATCAACTCCCTTGGGAAAGCCTCAACCCCATTTCTTCATCGCAGGAGGATTTTATGGCCTAAATCACAAGGTTTTGCTTTCCTGCACAGAAATAATCCCTTCCAAACATAACCAAAACCTGGGAAAATACAGGTGAAATTGTGGGCTTTTTTAGGAAAACTGATGAGCTTTGTGTACTGCTCCAAATATACCAAAGGAAGGAGCTGGAATGTCCAAGCATGGATCCTGAGGTGGGAAACTGGCTCTGGACCCTCAGTGCTCCAAGAAGTGTCCGAGGTGGAGGTGGTTCCATGTTCTGGGCCTACAGACAGCTGAACCCGAGCTCCCAAAGCCCCTTGGGGGCACCTCTGTCCCTCTGCTCCACTGACCCCAACCAGGGAGCCCTTGGTGGCCTCAGGAATGTCGCAGCTCACACAGAGGCTTCCTGTGGGACACATCCCAACTCCAGTCCTGCAAGGGGGAATGGATTCCCGCTGCCAGAGGGCAGGGAGAGATGGGCTATTCGGAACGAATTCCTCCCCGGGAGGGTGGGGAGGGGCTGGGATGGAATTCCCGGAGCAGCTGTGGCTGCCCCTGGATCCCTGGAAATGCCCAAGGCCAGGCTGGAGCACCCTGGGATAGTGAAAAATATCCCTGCCCATGGGGACAGGGATGAGCTTTAAGGTCCCTCCAAGACAACGCATTCCATGATTCCACCATCTCCATCACCCCGGACCTGGATCCTCCCCCTGGATCTCCAGACGACTGCCACCAGGCTCCGTTTGTTTTCTGTTTACTCTTTTCTCCTCTCCTCCGCTCATGAATATTCAAACGGAACTCCAAAATAGCCAAGAGCACTTTAATCAGGGCCTATCTGCTGCCTAATCAGGGATCAGACTAATCAGCAAGCAGGAGCCGGCTTCAGCTCTTGCTGCAGGAGACAAAAGTTTGCTCCCAGCTCCAGGACGGAGTTTCGCGAAGGCTCTTTTGCATCTGCCCCAGCTCCCAGAAGAGAAACCCAGGAATTACTGCTCACATCTGGCAGCTTGGAGCTTCTCGGCAGGAGCAGGGAATGCTGGAGACGTCACTGGAACCAGCTGAACTCCCAGCCTGGAACCAGGGAGTGCTGGAGACGCCGCCAGAGCCGGGGCTGTCACGAGGAAATTATGGAAAGAGCGCGGTGCTAACTCAGCCCCGACATCTCCTGTGCTTCCAGCCACGGGCATCTCACTTTTCCAGCCAATCACTCCGAGTCCCTTTTTTTTCCCGGATTTTCTCATGTGGCTGGGGCTGGATCCTGCTTGCAGGGGGAGGATTTCCATGCAGAGAAGCTGCTGAGCTCCTCTTCTGTAGGGGTTTATAAATCATCAGCTTTGCCATCTCCCTGACCAGGATTTTCTGACAGCGATTGCTTCCGAAGGCAGAGGAAAATTAAAAAACGTAAAATTTTTTTAAGGTTTAACGAACTTAAACTGAGAGTTGCTGTGGGCTGCAGGCCTGGCTTTTCTTCTCCCTCAGACTGAGAATTTTGCAGAAAATCCTTTAACATGTCGCACACAAAAGTCTTGGCTTCCCAAAGTCTCCTCAGATATCCAGGACAAAAGCTCCCATTATCTCTCCCCTTTTTCAGTCGCAGCTTTATGGGATAAGGAGCCGCCTGGATTAGGTCTTTAATGTACATTTGCTGATGAGGTTTTCTTTCTGGAAGTCTTCATGCGTAGAAAAGTGAGGATTTCAAAATAAATAATTCCCCTCCTGGGTCACCATCCTGCTCAGGAGGCAGAGGGCCAATAACGTGTCCTGTTACTGTGCTGCTGCTTCCTGGGTGGATTTCTTCCCTTTTCCTTGGATAACGAGGAGCTGTGGGCCCCACTCCCTGCAGTGCCATCACGGGAATGGAGCTCCAAAGCGATGAGTGCCAGCATGGAATGGCAGGAATGTTGGGAATGGATCTTAGAGCTCATCCAATGCCACCCCTGCCATGGGCAGGGACACCTCCCGCTGTCCCAGGGTGCTCCAACCTGGCCTTGAGCACTTCCAGGGATCCAGGGGCAGCCACAGCTTCTCTGGGAATTCCATCCCAGCCCCGCCCCACCCTCACAGCCAGGAATTCCTTCCCAATATCAAGGGAATTTGATTTCTTCCATTCCTTCCTTTCATCAAATCCTCCTCTCCATAACTTTGAAGCCATTCCCTGTGTCCTGTGCCTCCATCCCTTGTCCCCAGTCCCTCTCCAGCTCTCCTGGAGCCCCTTTAGGCCCTGGAAGGGGCTCTGAGCTCTCCCTGGAACATTCCCTTCTCCAGGCTGGACAATCCCAACTCTTGGTAGATTATGCTGGATTCTCAAGGCTCTGGCATTGCCAGTGGAGAGGGAAATTAGGGACAGACCGTTTGCAAGGGGCATGGAGGGACAGGACACAGGGAATGATTTCTTAGAGGGCAGGGATAAATGGGATATTGGGAAGGAATGAGGGTGGGGAGGGGCTGGGATGGAATTCCCAGAGCAGCTGTGGCTGCCCCTGGATCCCTGGCAGTGCCCAAGGCCAGGCTGGACGGGGGTCGGAGCAGCCTGGGAGTGTGGGAGGTGTTCCTTCCACGGCAGGGGTGGGATGAGATCAATTTCAGGTCCCTTCCCAACCCAAACCATTCCAAGATTCCATTCCGTGCTTTCCCAGAGCACACAAGCATCTTCCCGAGGTGTTTCACTCCCCACCTCCCAGCTCCTCTCCGCTTTTCCCGTCTCACGCAGGCCTTCCCCCGTTACTTTAACAAAGTTTTATGTGTTTTAATTTCCTTTTACGACTTCGCAGCCCATTTCCAACCGCTTCCCGCGAGGAGGCAATGAGACAGAGCTCCCAAAAATCCCTGCATCCATCACTGCCTTGTTTCCCTCCCTTTCATCCATAACCGCTCTCCAACCACTTGGACAACCGGCCCTTCGGAGCTCGCAATTAGACCCAGGCTTTGTGTTCCCGATGAAGGGAGATTAATTAAATCAGGGCTTTTCAAGATTTGAACAAATCCAGGAATCTTTTTCTGTCAATTTTCTCCCTCCTTTAAACCCAGAGTCTCTTAATTTCAGGCACCTGGCATGGTGGGGGACAATAAACTGGGATTTATACATGGAAGCCTTGTGGAAAAGCTGCTTTTTCCTTCCCAAAATGCAAATTATGGAATAAAACAACGTGAGACTGGGGGGGGGAAGTTTATAACCTCCCCTCCCAAGAGGTTCTAAAGCGAACTTTTCATTTTAACTGCACCTGGGAGAAGAGGAAAACACAGGATAACTCCATAAGATGAATTGATTCCGTGAGATGATGTTGACAGGACAAGAGGGAACGGCCTCATGTTGTGCCAGGGGAAGTTTAGGTTGGATTTAAGGAAAATCCTTCATGGGAAGAGTTGTCCAGCCCTGGCAGGGGAGCAGTCCCCATTCCTAGGGGGACTTCAGAGTGGATGTGGCACTTGGGGACACGGATTAATGGTGGCCTTGGCAGTGCTGAACAATTGGAATCAATGCTCTCAGAGGGCTTTTCCAATCAAAACGATTCCATAATTCCATGTTAGTTTGCTCCACAACAACCTGAATCTCAGGAAGAGCTGAAAAATTCATGTATTTTCAATTTTCTTTGGAATTTCTGCATTTTTGCCATGCTTTGAGGCACAGAGGCTGCAGGATCCCGTACCTGGGATGATTGGAGGTGTCGAGGCTCCTCAGGGAGATCCTGGATTGGCTGGAAGCACAGGTTCCCAGGTTCTTGGTTAATTAAAACTCTCATCAAGAGACTGCAGTCACAAATGACTCGTTTATAGATGAGATGGGAAGGGTTAACAGGAGCTACAGGGAGAACCCTGGGCTCTTGCCTGGGTGCAGCAGGCACGGACAGGGATGGAAAATCCCACGGGATCACAAAACATGAGAGCGGGGGGAGCAGATGGATAAACACCATCCAAGAATCCCAGAATCCTGGAATGGTTTGGGTTGGGAAGGACCTCAAATCCCATCCAGTGCCACCCCTGCCATGGGCAGGGACACCTCCCACGGACCCAGGGTGTTCCAGCCTGGCCTTGGGCACCTCCAGGGATCCAGGGGCTTCTCTGGGAATTCTATCCCAGCCCCTCCCCACCCTCATTCCTTCCCAATATCCCATCCATCCCTGCCCTCTGGCAGTGCGAAGCCATTTCCTGTGTTCTGTCCCTCCATCCCTTTTCCCAAGCCCCTCTGGGCTCTGGAAGGGATTTTAGGGTCTCCCCAGAGCCTTCTCCTCTGATCATCAACCAGAACCCAAAATGTTTTACATCCAATCAAATTCCCTTTTCCTTTGATGTGAAACCCTCCAGTCTGTGCTTCCAACCTGCCCTTTCCCACTCCTTCACCGCCCTCTTTAGGAACGAACACAGCAATTAAGGGCTTTGTGCGTGTGATAATTAATGCATTGATTAAAACCGAGAAATTCTGGAGCAGAAAAGAATCCCAGACCCTTTTCCTGCAGGAGGCTCTTTCCTCGGAGGGTTCTTTCTGGCACAGAAGAAAGAACTCACAACTGGAGAAGCGTTTTCCTTCTAGTGGGAGGAGAAAGGATGGTTTGCTCCTCAGCCTGATGGGCACGGGCATGTTTTAATAAACATACGGAAGGGGATTATTCCTGCAGTCGGGAATTAGCGTTCGGGAGCTTTACAAGGCTCATAAATCTCCGAGCCTTTTCTGTGTTTTATTCCAATAAAGTCGTTTTCAGGCTGTGCCCTCTGAAGCCCAAACGGTTCCATGGATTCTCCTCGACCTCCCAGAGTTTTCAGCACCAGTGGTGATGAGTTTTCCCTGATCTGATGATTTTCCCTGATGATTTTTCCCTCTCTGGCAAACCTCCAAGTTTTTTCCATCTGGGATTTTCGGGACCTGGTCCTTGAGGAAGGGAATCTGCCAGGATTTTCACGGCGTTGTCTCCAAGTCCTGTTTGGTTAATGGCTGGATTTGATGGTCACTGGCACAGGGTGCCCAGAGCAGCTGTGGCTGCCCCTGGATCCCTGGAAGTGTCCAAGGCCAGGCTGGACGGGGCTTGGAGCAGTCTGGGATAGTGGGAGGTGTCCCTGCCCATAGGAATGGACGGACTTTAAGGTCTCTCCCGACCCAAACCAGTCTGGAATTCTCTGATTCCCAGCTTTTGGGGATCAAAATTTATGGAGAGCCAGGCAGAACCTGCTCTCCAACCCCAAAATATTTCGATATCTCCCTCCCACATCCTGGTTAGCTCCCGGTGCCCTTTGTTAGCTCCTGGCTTTACCCATCCATGGATTTGGGGGTGTGTAGCTATTTCCACGCTTCCCTTTCAGAAAACATCCCTTTTTCATAGATTCTCTGCCAAAAATCAGGATCAGGCTGGGCCAGTGCATCCCCAGTGTATCCCCGGTGTGTTTCCCTGTGTGTCCCCAGCGTGTCCCCTTGAATTCCATCTGCTCAGGGGGAAATAAAAGGAAAATAAAGGGTGGAGGAAGGAGAAGGAGAAGGAGAAGGAGAAGGAGAAGGAGAAGGAGAAGGAGAAGGAGAAGGAGAAGGAGAAGGAGAAGGAGAAGGAGAAGGAGAAGGAGAAGGAGAAGGAGAAGGAGAAGGAGAAGGAGAAGGAGAAGGAGAAGGAGAAGGAGAAGGAGAAGGAGAAGGAGAAGGAGAAGGAGAAGGAGAAGGAGAAGGAGAAGGAGAAGGAGAAGGAGAAGGAGAAGGAGAANAGAGGAAGAGGAAGAGGAAGAGGAAGAGGAAGAGGAGGAGGAGGAGGAAGAGGAAGAGGAAGAGGAAGAGGAAGAGGAAGAGGAAGAGGAAGAGGAAGAGGAAGAGGAAGAGGAAGAGGAAGAGGAAGAGGAAGAGGAAGAGGAAGAGGAAGAGGAAGAGGAAGAGGAAGAGGAAGGGGGGGGAGATCTCCCCAAACCCCTTGTGTAAGAAGGTTCTTTGTAGGAAATAAACCCCCAGAATTTTTTTAGGTCCATCTCCACATCCAGCCTCCAAACCAACCACTTCCAGGGCTGTGAGGAAGGAGCTGGGAATGCATCAGCCCTGGATGGCAGAGCAGGCAGCGGGACTGTTCATCAGGAGCTTCCTTCTCCTCCTGTTCCCGTTCCTGTGCGAGATAAAGGCATCAGTGCCTCAATATTTGGGGTATGACTCACTCCAGGTGTGTTTTCCCACCAAAGGTGTTTCCCAGCTTGGAGGAGCCAGGCTTAAGGCAAAACGGGAAGGGATAGGAAGGGTTTAAAGCATGGAATTAGTCCCATTTATTCGCTGTTGATTTCCTCCTGGTTTCCTGAGGTATGGATTGAGCAGCCTGGCCTGGTGGGAGACCACGGCAGGGAGGCGGAACTGGCTGGTCTTGAAGGTCCTAAACCATTCTGGGCTTCTTAAATCCTGGAATCATAAACCCAAGAGAAAACCTGGAGGTGATGAGTCGGAATTACAGGGAGTGTTTTCTCCAGCTTCTTCCTGGGAACAGACAGAGAGATAAAAAGCAACGCAGTGATTTATTTTTCTGTGCAAAAATATCATTCACCAGAGATATAAAAGGTAGAGAAATAATGGCTGCAGCGGTTGGATCAGTGTTCCTTTGGGAAAAGCTGTTGGGAGTCGAGGAGAAAGGGCTGGAGTGGGCAAAAGGCGACGCCACAGCCTGGTCTGGGACGGGTCCTTGCTGTGTTTCCGTGGCTTCGAGGGAACGGCCACAATTTGGGGAGGTTCAGGTTGGATATCGCGGAAATTCCTTCTTGGGAGTGGTTGTCCGGTTCATTCCAGGGGGGATTTAGCAGTGGATGTGGCACTTGGGGACATGGTTTAGGGTGGCCTTGGCCGTGCTGGGGGCACGGTTGGACTCGATGACCCTAAAGGCCTTTTCCAACCCAAACAATCCTGTAATTCCGTGTTAGTTTGCTCTACAGCACCCTGATGACAGGGAACGTTTCCCAGCGCTCAGTCATTCCCATGGAAGCCAGGGAATTTCAACTGGGACCCCATCCCCAGGTGTTCTCCATTCATGAATCCCACCTCATGTTAATCCATGAATTCCACTTCATATCAATCCATGAATCCCACCTCGTATGAATCCATGGATCCCACCTCCTATTAACCCACGAATCCCACCTCCTACTAATCCATGGATCCCACCTCACATTAATCCATGAATTCCACTTCATATCAATCCATGAATCCTACCTCCTACTAATCCATGAATCCCACCTCACATTAATCCATGAATTCCACTTCCTATCAATCCATGAATCCCACCTCGTATCAACCCATGGATCCCACCTCTTACTAATCCATGAATCCCACATCACATTAATCCATGAATTCCACTTCATATCAATCCATGAATCCCACCTCGTATTGATCCATGGATCCCACCTCCTACTAATCCATGAATCCCACCTCAAATTAATCCATGAATCCCACCTCGCATTAATCCATTAATCCCACCTCATGTTAATCCCCGAATCCCACCTCGTATCAATCCATGAATCCCACCTCACACTTACCAGGTGCTCGAAGTCTGTGATTTGTCTCCCCCTTTCCCTTCATCCCCCACTTCCACTTCTTCAAATCCAGCAGTTCCATCCCAAAAATCCAAGTAGAAACTGCAGTGACCCCCCAACTACCTCCCCTCCCACGCCGGCTCCGGCTTCCCGGGATCAGGACTCATTCCTGCTGCTTGAAGCAATTCCCTTTCCAAAGGAGCAGGGCGGAGTCTCAGCCCCATTTTTTTATTTATTTTGTGGCTTTTCAAGGAGTAAAATTTACCCGGAAACAGAAATTGGGAGCGGATCTTGGGGACTGGAAACAACTTCTGGAAACTGGGATTAAGAGGAGATTTTGGGGGAATGGGGATGTCCCTCCCGTGTTTATCTCTCACAGGCGATGTGGAAAAAGTCAGAGCAAATCCAGAGGAGACCATGAGAGGCTGGAGCAGCTCTGGAGCCAGGCTGGGAGAGCTGGGAATGTTCACCTGGAGAAGGGAAGGATCCCTGGCCTAAAGGGGCTCCAGGAGAGCTGGAGAGGGGCTGGGGACAGGGGATGGAGGGACAGGACACAGGGAATGGCTTCCCACTGCCAGAGGGCAGGGGTGGATGGGATACCGGGAAATAATTGCTCTCTGTGAGAGTGGGAAGGGCTGGGATGGAATTCCCAGAGCAGCTGTGGCTCCCCCTGCATCCCTGGAAGGCCAGGCTGGAGCCACCTGGGACAGGGGTGGCAGTGGAGGGCATTTAAGGTCCCTTCCCACCCAAACCATTCCAGGATTCCATGAAACATCTCCCGGGGGTGGCCAGGGCTGAATCCTCCTCAGCAAAGCGACCTCGGGGTCATTGATATAAAATATAAATATATAAATATTTTTAATATCTGAAAACCAGCTCCTTTTTCAGTGCCTTCAGCAGGGAGATAAAAAGATATTTTTAAGGAGTCTGGTCTTGTTTTGGGAAACCTGAAGCATCTTTAGTCCCGAGAAAAGGGACCAGGAGCCGTTCTGGGAATGTGCCCTCAGTGTGAGGCCCTTTCCTCCTCTCTTATCCAAGGAGAAAGTGTTAATTTACATAAATTATATTTCAAAAAGTAATTAAACACCTCACAAATGCTGGAGATGGCATTGACTGCACGGCAGGGACAAGGAGAGGGAGTGATTCCATAGGGAGGGTGTTCAGGGCCGGGAATTCTGACTCTCCCTGCTGTTCCAGAGCTGGGAGTGTGCCATCCCTCCTTGTCCCTGTGCCATCCCTCTGTCCCTTCCCAGCCACCGTGTCCTCACCCCACTCCCGCCCGCGGCAACTCTCCGCCTTGCCCAGCAGCAGCACCGCGAATTCCAACAGAATTCCAGCGGGAAAACAGGGCGGGCTGAGGGATTTCACGCGGGGCTGGCTCAGATCCCCTTGGAATTTTTCCTTGGAAACTTTGCCGCCAATTCACTGGAGAGAAAACACGGTGGCCGAATTGTCCACCTGAATTAAAATCTCTCCGCGATTATCCTTTTAATCAGAGGGAATTTATTCCAGAGGGACACGGCGTCCTGTGGTGCAGACAGAAATGTCCCTCAAAGGCTCCTTTTCTGCTCCAGTGGTAGAAAATTCCATATAAATTCCGGCATGGACCGGTCCCCTCCGCCAAGGGGCGCCCGGGGA
The DNA here is from genome assembly GCA_013399875.1 of Gymnorhina tibicen. Classification (NCBI taxonomy): domain Eukaryota; kingdom Metazoa; phylum Chordata; class Aves; order Passeriformes; family Artamidae; genus Gymnorhina; species Gymnorhina tibicen. Next base: position 18,354 of record VXAZ01007134.1, on the reverse strand, counting down.
TCTCATCCCGGGCTGTCCCACACCTCCGCATCCCTCCCTGCTTCCCTGGTGTCTCCCTGCCATCTGCTGGAAAAACCTGGATAAATTTAAATAAACCTGAATTTATCCAAGAAGGGAAAGGGGCTGGAGGTTGCTCAGGTGGGATTTGGGCGGTTCTAGCAGAAGGAGCTCTTGGGAGTATCCAAAACCCTCCCAGCCCTCCCTGTGTCCCCCTCGCAGGTGTTGGGTCCTGAGGGTCAAATTCCAGGTGGATTTTTGGGTGAGGAACTGGATCGGTTGCCCAGGGAAGCTGTGGATGCTCCTGGAAGTGTCCAAGGCCAGGCTGGACTGGGCTTGGAGCACCCTGGGACGGTGGAAGGTGTCCCTGCTCATGGCAGGGGTGGGATCAGATGGGACTTAAGGCCCCTTCCCACCCAAACCATTCTGGGATTCCATCATTCCACAATCCCGTATCCACTGGGAAGAAGAAGGGGTTTCCAAGGATTGTGTGGTCGTGTGGGATGGAGGGAAACAGCTTTTAGGGAAGTGATGCTGGAGGAAAGATCTTGAGAGACCCTCAGTCACTGAAACAACCCCAAGGATCCAGGTGAAGGTTCCTGATGGTAAAAACCAGCCTCAGGAAGAGCCACAATTCCAGAGCAGAGACCCCAGAGAACCTTCCGGATGGACCCAGACTCTTCCCAGGGGTGTTCACCAGAAGAATGGGAGTCAGTGGGCAAAACTGGGATTCATTCACATCCTAAAAAAAGCCTTTTCCCTTTCCCCCCCCCCCTTTTTCCCCTTAAATGTACAAAGACCAAAGCCAGGATGAGTTTTGCAGGGAGGGTGGGGTGACCTTGTCCTGGGTGACGCTCGGATCCCGCCGGGACACTGCTCTGGGCAGGGAATGGGAACAAACTGGGCTGGTTTGGGATTTAGAAGCAGAACCTCCCTTCTCTCCCGCTTGCCTCCCTCCCCAGTTCCTGCACCCCAAAATCTCAAATCCTCATTCCAAGACGGGAGATCCAACCCCATTCCCTCACCCGCGGGTCCCGTTTTCCTTCCAGGAGCAGCGCTAGGGCCGGAGCCGCGCTGCAGCCGTAAACGCAGGTCTCTGCAGCCCTCTAGTGCCCGGAAAAATATGGAAAAACCGAGTTTTGGGGAGTTTGAATGAGGACAAAGGGAAAGGACAGATCGGGCTCGGCGTCCCCACGTCGGGATCCCCATCCTTAGCCTTCTCCCAGTCCATTCGCCACCCCGCTTCCCACTGCCAGAGGGCGGGGTGGGGTGGGATACTGGGAAGGAATGAGGGTGAGGAGGGGCTGGGATAGAATTCCCAGAGAAGCCCCTGGATCCCTGGAGGTGCCCAAGGCCAGGCTGGAGCACCCTGGGTCCGTGGGAGGTGTCCCTGCCCATGGCAGGGGTGGCACTGGATGGGATTTGAGGTCCTTCCCAACCCAAACCATTCCAGGATTCTGGGATTCTTGGATGGTGTTTATCCATCTGCTCCCCCCGCTCTCATGTTTTGTGATCCCGTGGGATTTTCCATCCCTGTCCGTGCCTGCTGCACCCAGGCAAGAGCCCAGGGTTCTCCCTGTAGCTCCTGTTAACCCTTCCCATCTCATCTATAAACGAGTCATTTGTGACTGCAGTCTCTTGATGAGAGTTTTAATTAACCAAGAACCTGGGAACCTGTGCTTCCAGCCAATCCAGGATCTCCCTGAGGAGCCTCGACACCTCCAATCATCCCAGGTACAGGATCCTGCAGCCTCTGTGCCTCTAAACACGGCAAAAATGCAGAAATTCCAGATCCTTTGGGAAGGAGGAAGGTTCTGATGCCTTAAGGTGACAACGAGGTGGCTTTACAAGGGCTTGGCCAGGATTTAGAAGTGGAAAAACAGACTGAAAAGCACAAAACTTGGGATTTGATCCCTAAACTGTGAAGTGCTTTGGGATTTAGGCACGTGCAGGAACCCCCTCATGGCCTCAGCTCTCTTTCCCGAGCTCCTCAGGCTGAGCAGAACCACCGGAATCGCCTCGTCCTGTTCTTTGGTCCCACATTGTGCTCCATGTTCCCAAAATCTGGGAAGTTTTATTTTCCCAGGCCGCTGGTCCCTCTCAGCCACATCAAAGGGACCAGGACACCCCAGAGGGAGCAGAAGTGCCCCTGTCCCATCTGGGGGGGAAGAGAGGATGATCCATGTCCCAAATATCCCCCAGAATCTGAGAATTCCTGAAGCTCCAAAGCATCCCTGAGGCTCCAGAGCCTCCCTCAGCTCCGAGGCAGGCCTGGATTATCCCAGTGGGTGGTGATGGCCCCAACTGGGACAACCCAAGTGCTGTGGTGTCCCCTGGCTGTGTCTGGGTGACACTGGAGGATCCCAGGGACACCAGGTGGGGTGGGAGACGAGGGTTTGCAAAATTCCCTCCCGTTCCAAAAAATATCTGGAAGAGAATCATGATCTAAAATCATCACTGATATGGATCAAATAAAGACATCAACGGCTCCATTTCCCTTGATTTTCTCTGATTTTCCTTGATTTTTTTCCTTTCATAAAAGGCTGTTTTCCCTGATTTTCCTTGGGTTTTTTCCTTCCATAAAAGGCTCCATTTTCCCTGATTTTCTCTGATTTTTTTTCCTTCCACAAAAGGCTCCGTTTTCCCTGATTTTTCAGGTGTTGATCCCTAAACCAGATCAGACCCTCAAGGCAAATTGTGGCTTCCAGTCACCGCGGCGGAATCCAAACCCGGAGTTTTCCAGCCCCGCTGTCCCTGGGGCCAGGCCAGGTCCCAAAAGAACTCTGGGATCCGCGGGAAGCCGAAAAGAGATCAGGATGCAGAGGATCGGGAAAGCCGGAGCTTGCAGCCACTTGAGGAGCGCGTTTGCATCCCTTTGTTTATTCCACCTGCGCTTTCCCTTTGGTGTCAGCGGGAGGGATCTCACTTTGAGCCGTCCCTGCATCGGGAATGAGCCGGGAATGAGCCGGGAATGAGCCAGGAATGGGCTGGGACTGAGCCAGGAATGGGCCAGGAATGAGCTGGGAGTGAGCCTGGAATGGGCCAGGAATGGGCCGGGAATGAGCTGGGAGTGAGCCGGGAATGGGCCAGGAATGGGCCGGGAATGAGCTGGGAGTGAGC
>VXAZ01007130.1:0-27122 GCA_013399875.1 Gymnorhina tibicen | reverse complement strand
TGAATTGAAAAGAGTGTATTGTAACTCAACTCTCTGATGTCAGCAAAGTTTAAAATTCTTACTTCCCAAAAGAAAATGTATTAACTTTGTAGGCAGTAGACAACAGTAACAGTTTTTGAAGCGGAAATACAAAACTTCATCTTTTCATCTCCAAAAACTTCACAGTTAGTCCTCTGAGCTTCATAAAATTTCTGCTTTCCTTGTACATCAGCCAATACAGAATGGAAAAAAAAAGGTTTCCAAAATGTTCTGATTCTGTATTTTTTATTTATGCTCAGATAATGAACTTCTTACTAACTTCTTCTTAAAATGTGGATGGAAGTGAAAAATAAGAATACATGGCAGCTTGTAGAATAAGTCAAACTGTCAGAACAAATGAGTTACACAGGTCATCTCTATCAGCAATTCTAATGCTGACGTTAAGGCACGTATAATAGCAATGGAGTTAAGCAACAATGTCATTCTGATCATTTAGTGAGATTCCCAATTAAAAAGTTAAAATAAAACCCACCAGTAACCAGATTAAGTTTTTTATGCCAGTTCAAATCAAATCTCAAAGTAAAGTTAGTTCTTCCCCATGTTTACACAGATTGAACTACAGAATAACAGGCCTCCAATAGCAGTGCTAACTGCATTTCTAGTTTATCTGAAGCACAAAGGATTCTCTGGCCCAATACTCACCATTAATCCTTAATGTAGCCAGGTCAATACACTGTTATTTTTCCAAGGGTGAAAAACTACAGATTACATTTAGACATTTTTACAAATAGTAACAATAGAGACAAAAAAAGAACCAATATCTCAGAAAAAAAGCTATTTAAGATATGGGCAAACAGGATAATCCACTATCTGAAATATTTGTTGAAAAATTCATAATCCTGAAGACTGTTAGTGCCTTCTCATTGTGGAGGTTTTTTTTAGGCTTTCAGGATGATGAACTGTGGGTTGTTCAATTTTACTTGGATTTGTGGCTTAGTGACCTCAACTTTTATTTTCACAGTCCATATCTTCACACTTTAAGCCCTGGTTTCTATTTTTAAAGGGATTAAATTTCTGTGAAACATTATTCTGCTTCCAACATTTTTATCAAGACTAGAAAATGGATTGGAACCAAGACATTCCTGTGTTTCCTCCTGTCCATCCTCCTCCTCCCTGAAGCAGTTGCTGTATTCCAACTAATGATGCAATTAAAACTTTTTGTGAAATCCTACAATGGTGATTCACCCTTTGCCACTAGGGCTCGCAGTGGTCAAATTACAGGGGTAACCTATTTTCTTTAATATCAAAGTATTTCAAAACCCTGAAATGATGAAAGGAGAAAAGTGAAGTATCTATCTAGGTATCTATCTATTAACAAAAAAACCCCACAAAAGATAGAAAGAATATTAGTATTTTAAGGTCTTATTTTGTCCTGTAGGTTAATTGCAGATGCTTGTTCTATCATATGTGTCTTACGTTTGATAAATTCTATTGTGATAAGTAATTTATTACTACAAGTTTCTGGTATAAGATAGGGATTCTTAAAAATAAAATGTCAGAAGAGAAAGACAAAATAGCTAGATTAGTGTGTCATACGATGTTTAAGAGCCAACTATACAATATGACAGGAAAAAAACCCCTAATTTTTGGATGTGCAGAGTAGCATCTCCAGAAGAAATTGATAAATAATAATGTCATTGTGCAAGACCTCAGCTGGCATATTTCCTCAATAATGAAGAAATAAGTCAGGAAAACTTAACATAGAATTCACAGCTGTGATCAAGGACACAGGAAATTAAACCATGAATGGAAAATCAAGGTTAGTTTGTTAGCTCTAACTTAGGAAAATAAAAGCTGAAAGGGATATGAGAGACGTTTATGGGCATGAAGGTAAATATTAGGCAAGATAAAGCTAATGCTGGAAATAGACATACATGTAGTATAAAAACATTGAAGTAAAATATAAAAAAAAAAAATATTAAGAGAATTAAGAGGACAGCCTTACCAGCACAATAGAAGAAAACTCAGCAGGTGTATGATGGAGTTGATATCTTCATTACATTAGAAGACGCAGCTGGATGAGATTTCTCCCAGTTCTATATTTCTCAGTATTGTTATTAGGAAACTGGCATTACATATTATACAACTTCTCATTAATGTTGGAGCTGTATCAGAGGTACAAGAAGACAAAACAGGATGATCTTGTCTTTAGTCCTCAATTTCTGATATCTACGGAATGCTCCCAACATGGTCTTTTAGGTCACTTTGTATACAGTTCTTTTTAAAGTTAAAAATTCTATCATATTCAGATTTCAATAATACATCATCTTTATTAAGAAGTTTTGAAGGAATCTTACATAGTCTCTTGTATTTGACAGTTTGAATTGATATTTCCTGCAAATATAGTTTGCTAAGCATTCATGAGGAAATATGTAAATCCATCACACTAGAGAAGGATTTCTGATAATTTCAACATTAAAGCTTTAGATTAGATTCTAAAAAAAAGGTGGACATTTTGCCAGTTTTCTATGTGCAGCAATTGACCCCATCGTTTTCTTTGTAGTTCAGTGGAATTTCTTTCTACATATCCAAAAATCTATTTAAAAATCTATTATCCAGGTGGATCTTTTCAGAGTTTCATATTGACCATAAACTTTGAAACTATGCACAGTACCAAACCCACGATGAAAAAAGGATTGTTTCAAGTAAAGTTAACCCAAGGGTGAACAAGGAAAGTCTGAAAAAGGAAAAGATACAATGGAGGACTGAAATGCAGATGATACTAAAAATATTTAAAAATATCTTAACAGCAATTGTAATTGCTAAACTGTCCTCATCCTAAACCAATCAATAATATATCATTTAAAGACTCAGGAAAATGAATCTAGCTGCCGGAAGGAGAGATTTTGTAATCAGAAAGAAGGTGGATAATGGTAAAACAGCCATGAGCTCTAATGATGTTTCAGAGAAGTAAAGTAAGTTTTGTCCATCCCTAAACTAAAAAAAACCCTGTCACAGGTCCAATACAACCTTTTGCTTCAGGTGGACTCTTTTTATTTCCATTAATTTGGGATCTTCTCTCTAGAGAAATGCATTTTTAAAATTAATTATCACTTGGAATGAATAATTATCTCAAAAGGAACGTGTCAGATGTTCAGTGAAAACCTCCATCTCCTGTCTGGTATTCACATTAGCTCTTTTAAGACAAGTTCAAATTTCTGAAAGAACAGAAATGTCATGTGGGGGTGAGGCAAGGGGGCAGAAAGGGGAAGAGGAGATATTTTGACTGATGATGTTTGCCTTCCCAAGTCACTTTTAGAAGTGATGGAGCCCTGCTTCTGTGGGGATGACTGAACACTCGCCTGCCACCTGGAAGTGGTGAATGAATTCCTTCCTTTGCTTCGCTTATGTGCATGGCTTTTGCTTTCCCCATAAAACTGCCTTCATCTCAATCCAGGAGTTTTCTCACTTTTACCCTTTCCAGCCTCTTCACCATCACCCTGGGGCTAGTGAACAAGCAGCTGTGTGTGTCTGAGATGCCTACTGGGGTTAAACAATGACAGTCAGGCAAATGTAATGTTAGGCATTACAATCAGCCTGAAACTATTCATAACTATTCATCCCTTAGGCTACATAGAAAGTATGCACTTCTAGTCTAAAAGACATAATTTATATTTAATTTTATATACAATATAAAGGATAAGCAGTAACATTGCAGGAAGCAAATTAAAGATGCCTGTAACTAGTATCCTTAAGAAAGTTTGAATGTCCTATTAAATTTAATTTAATTTCAAAAGGGTATCTGAAACATAACTGAGCAGGTTAACAAATACATAAAATGATGATTGTTTATACTGCTACAGAATATTTACAGAATGATCATAATATCAAAAATAGGAGTGAATAAAGTATTTTTAAATGACACAATTCAGAGATATGTTTGGACTGACTTCTTCAAGTCAGTTTGAAGGTGCTTCAAAAACCAAAATACAGTGCTAGGAGAGTGCATGAATAAGAAGCAGTCAGAAGTCTCACAGCCTCAGTAGTTCTGACATCCCATTACTTTTATAAAAACAAAAAAGTGTTTTTAGATAGGTAACTGAACATGATACCTAGACAAGAAATATTAAAAGTTCTTGGTATTTGATCACAATGAAACATCACTTCAAAGACGAAAAGCATAGATTTATTTTACTGTATCCAGTTTATGTTTGAAAAATATATCTGTTGTATAAAAGAAGTGTGCTGTGGAAAATATGTTTATTGGAATTTTTATTTTCACTGAAATATACTTCCCAGACAAGTTATTTTGAACTGTAGGCTATATAGGAAAGAATTAATATTTCAGTAAGTGTTCATTAAAATACCTTTTTATGAGGCTCATGACGGTAAGACAATATGACACAAGAGAATCCTATTAAGTTGTGTGAATTATTTCTTGCTATTGTCACAAGACTTTTAAAGCAAGAATGTTAAATCATCTTAAAATGGAAACTCAGGGAATGAAGTAATTAAAGTCTACGTACTTGGAAAAGGACATGATTAGTAATAAAATATTTGCTGTTTTTGTGCCAGTGAAAGTTATTTCAAAAATCTATGGCTCTGTGCTGTGCTTTTCAGGTCTATATTGACATATTATTTTAATGTCTTAGACATGTGACTTAAAGGGTTTTTGTCATAAGCAACTATATTCTACAGTATATATATGTATATTTAACTGTAATTATATTCTGTGTAGCCAGCACTATGTACAATATGTACATGTACATATATGTATACATATGTATATTATACTATGTATAATATTTTCTAACTTTAAGCTTTTACCACACCTTGCTAAATAAGGATGTATGTCGTTTTCAAATAATAAAGAACCCATAATACAGACTGATAAGTGAGTAGGGATTTCCATATACAAAATTGGTAAGTGTTGGTTTCGTAATCCCTGCCGATGTGTTACTATTTTCTTTGCACTGTAAAGTTTAGGTTTTGTCTTCCGTAAACTTTAAATCAGTGGCACCTTTAAAAACAATGTACTTTCTGGATTCCTAAACTGCTTAGAGGACATCAGAGATCTTTAGATTACACGGGTTTAATATGGAATAACTAAGTTAACAACAACTAATTAACAACAGGTTAATTGTTCATTACATGCAAAAATAAAGACATCAAATATCTTTATGTTTCATTTTGAAAAAAAATCTGACTGAATTCTGCATAAGTATTGAAGTACAGCCAAGCACATAAAAGTTCGAAGGCTTGCTTAAAATTTTTAGCATCACTAAAATAGTAAAGTTAGTAGAAGTGGGAAAAATGTTCTTTATTTAGATTAGATAGGCAACTTCTTGAATAAAAAAGTAGAATATTTATGTTTGAATTGTGATGACTACCTAAGATGGAGTCAAAACTTATATCAATGTGAAAAGAAATAGATCACAAATAACAAATTTACAAATAAATAAATGAAACTATTAGGAGTCTTTCAGAGCTTACATGTCTAATATGCCAGACTTGGAAACAAAAGTTCTATATATTCAGTTAAAATACTCAAATACTCAAATATTAACAACAGAATTTAGTTTGGAGATGTATTGAGTCTGGCTGAGAAGGAGTTCTTTTTTCCCATAGCAGCCCTCACAGTGCTGTGCTCTGCATTGGTGGCTAGAAAGGTGTTGATAACACACCGGTGTTTTGGGTACTGCTGAGCAGTCGTGGCACAGCATCAGCACTGTCTCTCCATCATTCCACCACCATCAGTAGGCTGGGGGTGGGCAAGGTCTTGGGAGGGGACAGGACTAGGACACCTGACCCAAACTGACCAAAGGGGTATTCCCATATGATGTCTGCTCACATATAAATTCTAAGGAAAGGAGAAGGAAATGGGATAATTCATTATTTGTAAATTTTGCTTTCCAGAGGAACTGCTACATGTGCTGAATCCCCACTTTTTGGGAAGTAGCAGAACACTGATGGGAAGTAGAGAATAAAGTCCTTAGCTTTTTTCTTTGCTTTTGCTTTATTAAACTGCCTTGTCTCAACCCACAAGTTGTTTTCCATTTTATTTTTCTCTCCCCTGTCCAGCTAAGAAGGTGAAGTTATAGAGTGGCCTTGTTTGGCATCTGGCATCCAGCCAAGGTCAACCCAGTACAGAAGATTGATTTAATTTGAAACTTTTTTTAATGATGTAATGTGTATTCACAATTTATGGGAATTAAGTATTGTTTCATTTCATTATGAATCAGAAAAAAAAAAGAAAAGACGGTCCTTGCCAAAGAAATTTCAGGGAACATTGTATTTTATTAAAACTTCCATTTTACTGCAATCAGGAGCAATTTGGAGAACATCAAGCTTTTATCCTTTCATTGGAAGTGACATAGACATATGAATATTTTTTATAATGGCTTGACAAGTTGGAATTACCTCTATACATTTCTTTAGGTTACTAGTATTTTTTCAGTATTGTAACATTGCTTAGTCTATGTGTAGACTTAACTGAGAATGTAAACTAATTCTATAATATATCTATAGAAAAAATAATTACTAGAACAAACTGCTTGCAATAGAATAAAATAAGACATTATATCCTTAATTTTGCATACCCATATCAACAGACTTATCGAATTTATCAAATGTAGATATTTACAGATTAGATAATTTTTAATTGGTCTTCAAGTCTCAGATAATTCCTCGGGTATTTACCTTCCTAATTTTGTTTCTATTTATTTTCTATTACAAAATGACAGCTCACTGCCTGAAGTGCCACAACCTTTAGTATTTACAAAGAATACACAGCAGTTTAAAAAAAAATACTAATAAACTCACATAAACACAAACCTCAACCACACAGCCCTATACAAGATTAACAACATCAGCCTCTGCTCACATCAGTGACCTATACATGTCTCCTTAAACATCTGAGAAAATAGATAGAATTTGTACAATGCAAAATCAATACACTATTAGTTCCTTATCCTGACCCACTGTCACACCATCAGGACTGATATACCTCGGCCATGAAGAGAAAATCCTAGCCTCTGGACTCTACATCCAAAACAAAATAGCTTTTATTTTCAACTTTTCTGAAACCCATTAGAGTTAGATACAACAATCATTTAAACTAACAAACCTATCAGTGCAATCGCATACATTAATTTCTACCCAAACTAAAATCTTCTTTCCACCATGACAATGTTACTTGCTCAAGAAAAGGGGAAAATTGTTTCTGCTTCTGCCTACCTGCTCAGTTTTGCTGATGAATGACATTCAGTTTTTCTCCCTTCCAGATGAGATTAAGCCTGTTTCACACAGTACAGTGGGGAAGGTTCCAATTTTGCTGATATGTGCATATTTCAGGATAAAGTGAGTTTTTAGTCTCTATGGAATATATTTAGAATACCCTCTGCACAGTCCATTAACTAAAAAGTTGCATCCATACAAATATTTTAAATGGTAATGTTTCATAGACTGACTTCAAATGCAATGGAAAATTTTGCTAATATACATTAAATGGTGACATGACAATGTGGAAGATGAAGCTTCTGTTAAACTAGATAACAGCATGCAGGAATTAAGATATTGACCTCTGGGAAATTTTTAATAGCATATTGCTCTATTTTATGCCATGTATTCTCCACTGCTCAAAAGAACCAGAATAAATACATGGAACAATAAATTTCTGCCTGTGGAGACTGAAGGCTTTTCCACTTTTTCCCTTTGTTTTTCTCCAAGATGGATTTCAGATTCAATTACACATAGAACTAGAAAGTGTGTTGTGTTTCCTCACAAAATGTAATTACATTATTAAAGATGTTCAGTGAGTAAGCTGGTATAATAGGTAAATGATGCTATAGACAGTAAGCCTATACAATGCAAATTAACTGTATTTAATTAACCACTGTGGATAAAATGTATACATCATATAAAAGCTGTTGGGATTTAAAAGAATTAGAAGGATAGGTGAATTATGAAGTGTCTATAACATATGATTAGCTGGTGCCAATTAAACAGAAAGCTAAATCAGATAAGGAGACTTCAAAACAAGAAATGAAGATGGTATTTAAAAATATTGCATTTATAAAATTTTATATAAAATAGCACGGACAGAGAGTGAAGTGATTTTCCACTTTTAAATTTTCACTAACTTTTTATGACTACATTTTTCAGATAACAAAACTAAGGAAAGACTGCAAGTAGAAGCACAAAACATATAAAAGCAATGAAGAAAACATGTATCAAAAGACTTAAATGAATTCAACTATTTCAGTAAGAAAAAAATCCAAATTAATCATAGTTTTTAATACATTTTACCAGAAAAAACAAATAAAACCAAACAAATTCTAAAGCGCTTCCTAGTTTAGAGAAAGGTACAAAAAGAACCAATAACTTTAACTAAATTCAGATATATTTACTGAAGGAAACGTATCTATCTAATGGCTAACTGATCCTTTATTAAAAAGGAAATTAATTCTATATACTTTTTGTATAAACATGACCTGAAACATGTTTGCCCCAGTAAAAAACACGACAGTAGTTAGCCATACACAAGTGTAAAAAAATCCATTTACCACATTAATAATTTTCCAGCAACTTGAAACTTAAACTCTCATCTTTCCGGAAACATATGCATACATACGTACATACATATGTACATACATGTATATATAGTCAGCACTTCAAATACTACCTAGATCATAATATCATGTAGCAGCATGTTGATTGTGATATACTGCTATCCAGCATAAAGATTAATAGGGGGTGCCAGAAATACACTCTTTTGTCACTGGAGGCTTAAATTCAAATCCTCATCAGCTCACAAATTAAATTCTATTTCTTGAGCTTGTCTTAGTCCCTATGTGGCTATATCATTAAAACAATATGTCTCCCTGAAAAATTGGTTTTGGAGAAAGGAATTTGAAATAATGAAAGTGACAATGTACTTCTCAAGCTACCTATTCTCTATTGAATTGGGTAAAATAGAATAAACCAGAGCAAAACTGAACTGTTTCAGGTAATATTTTGCATAGAAAAGTTTTTTGAACTACACTGTCATGTACATCTAGACATTCTCTTGTCACAGCATTGCTTTGGCATTTCTTTTAAAAAGTTGTAATCAAAGTTCTGGGGTTTTTTTAATTTTATATATTTATGGTCTTTTTTAATAGTATGATATGACATAAGTCAATTCCCATTTTTACCTAAAATTATCATGTCACTTGTTGTAGTAAGTCACAGAAAACAAAATTAAGTTAAATGTGACAGGTGTTTGAAAAGCAGTAGTTTAGTATAGACTAGAAAACAGATATGGGATTGAGCAATAAGAGTTAGAATCCTAGTGGTAAGAATCTACTTATAATGTATAAATTAAATTAATAGGAGAAGATAGATTAAAATAGAGGCTAAATTGCTTATCATTTGTATTATCTATTAAAAGATAATCACTGAATCAGAGAATCAATTAGTTTGGAAAAGACCTCTGAGATCATCAAGTCCAATCCATGACTGAACACAACCATGTCAATTAGACCATGGCACTAAGTGCCACGTCCAGTCTTTCATTAACACCTCTAGGGACAGGAACTGTAGCACCTCCCTGGGCAGTCCATTCCAATGTCTAATCACCCTTTCTGTGAAGAAATTCTTTCTAATGAGTATCCAACCTAAACCTCCTCTGGTGCAGCTTAAGACTGTGTCCTCTTGTCCTGTCGCTGGTTGCCTGGGAGAAGATACCGACCCCCACCTGGCTACACCCTCCTTTCAGGCAATTGTAGAGAGTGATAAGGTCTCCCCTGAGCCTCCTTTTCTCCAGACTGAACAACCACAGCTCCCTCAGCTGCTCCTCAGAGGACTTGGCTCCAGACCCTTCAACAGCTCTGTTGCCCTTCTCTGAACCCTCTCCAGCCCCTCAATGTCCTTCCTGCAGTGAAAGGCCCTGAACCGGACACAGCACTTGAGATGTGGCCTCACCAGTGACACGTAAAGAGGGAAAATCATTTCCCTAGTCCTCTGGCCACACTATTTCTGATACCATCAGGATATTTGGGAAGGGAATCTGCTAAGTCAAGAAATCCACATCACTGACTGAAAGATAAGTACTGGCAGGGAACTTAAACTTGATATTAGAACTGCAAGAGAAACAGAAATAGATTATATTCTATGGGCAAAAAGTTAATGTCTAAGTCCTGGAGATCCTGAAAGAAGACACTGGGACTGGGAACATAATGAATTTGAATGGGGTTTAATCTTCAAACTCTTAATAAAGAGAGATGATCCTCCTATTTGTGTTGCAAGAACGCTCTTAACAGTTGTGTCTGCTTTCAGTGATCCTGAATATGGAACCACTGTGTCCCTTTTGCACAGACAGAAGCAAGCAATAAGAACCTAAGTAATCCACAGAAATTTTTATGGGAAACCTGTCTCACATATAAAATATTAACGTGGTTTCTCTGAAACATGATTGAACAAGTCTTAATTATTAGATATGTCAGAGTTCTGACTTAAAAATCTTAGGGATGCCTTGAGATAATATCAAAGTCATAAGGATTCCAGTTGTTTCTTGATAATGTGATAATAATCAACTGTCTACCAGGCTTAAAATAAATGCTTACACAGTAGACTTCAACTCTTCTTTCCAGCATCAAGTGTCAATGAATTTCTATCAGTAAAATGCTGGAATAGTGATATAATTTATTTTAAAATGCTGGCTAGCTATTTACAGGAACTTATATGTAGTGTTCATATTATTCTATAGTTTGTGAGAAATTTAATTTTTTCCTGTTCAATGCACCAACTAAGGTGAAAACGAAGAATTTTACACATTATTTAGTTATTTGAAGATGTAGTTAGCTTTATCAATTTTATTACTATTCTTAAAATAAATAAATTCCTGAAAGCACAAGCCTTAGGAAAACACTAAATTTTTGATGTCTCTTCCAAGATGTTCTTGGAAATAAGAAGTATTTTCTATACACTCAGATATATGTATATACATACATTGAGAAACTAGACTTTTTTTTTAATTTGGAAAATACAGATTTTTTTTACAAAATTTTCAGAGTCCTAAATGAACATAATGTCTAGTTAGATATTGTTACCACTGGTCTAAAACATAACTCTAATTGAACCATAAAAGTAATTAATTTTAAGACTATCTATTACATACATGTTTAAATTTAGGAAAATGCAAAACCAAGCTTTCTCACTGCATTTCACTTAAGTTATCTGAAAATTAGCTTTCCAGGTAAAGCTAATCCTGCTGGATCTCCATCATTAATGTAAATAAATAAATAAATGAATATCCACCTCAAGAAGGTGCCTAACTTTTATCTTGGACATTTACATCAGAATGAATTGCTCACTAGAGGTATTTCCTAGCTAGACAACTTTTGCACAAGCTTACTGACTGAAAGCAGCTGAGGACAAGAAAAGCCTGAGTATATAAACTGATCATGGAATTATAATGAGCTATCAGTGTGGATCAGTGGACTCAAAATAAATTCCAAGGTACTTCAGCTAAAACTTTCTCCATAAAAAACCCCAGTGATTCAGCTTTCATTACTTTCATTATATTCCAAAATGCTGAATATTATTCTCTTTCCTCATGCTCAAGACTGATAGCATCAAACTACAAAAGCTGCTGACAAAAGCAATGACAATGATAAAGTGAGTAGGGAGCTAATCTTAGAAGAGGAAATGGAAAAAACATGGCTCGTTCAGTCTAGCATAGTATTTCTAATATACTGCCAGGAGTCAGAATTTCAGTGCTAGAAGCAGCTTGCTATACATATGAAATGTATGGGCTTCCCATAAATGTTTATATTAGCCAAGGAACTACTATTTTGCTAGAAGCTAGGCAGTGAAGTTCTTTGTATCAGAAGCAATCTAGCAAAAAGAGGAGTATGATACCTCTTTAAAAACAGATCAAGGCTAGAAGCATCAGAAAAGAAAAAAATACTGTTTAAGCCACAAGCCAATACTGACACAGTGGTAGAGAATATATGTTGGCTGTGGAAACACTTGAATCACAAATCAGAAAAATGTCTACTAGGCATTAAATATGTCTAAGCAGTGGTCTAATAAAAATAGGGTTGGCAACAACAAGAAAGAAGGGAAAAAAATCAATATAAAGGAAAACCCAACTATTTTAAATCTGGGAGGTGTGAACATTGTAATCACACAGGCTTTACTTCTGAAGCCCAGAAGCTCCTTTGGAGAACTGTTTCTAAATGCTTGCTGAAAACACCATCTTCCTGTATCAGGGCTTCTATTGAACAAAAACCCTAAACCAAATCCTTTTTTAGTTATGCTGTAAATTTTATTCTTGTACTTTGTGTGATGCAAATGAATTCTCAATCTTCTCAGTAGCAATCTTCTACACTTCAGCTGTATATGGAGACAAAAATGAGAACAATTGTAGACAAGAAAAGAAAGAAATAGTCTTATAAATGAAAGCTATGCAACGTATCTCCAGCTGCTTTAAGGGACATTCTTAGTGCACAAACTCGCTGGAGCAAACACCTGGAGTTATGAGTTAAGTAGTGTAATATATTGTCATTTCTTAATTATCAATTATTGTCATTCATGCCAAGTAACTGTTAAGAACTCATTTTTTACTGTAATATTAGCCTTATAGTCACAGGTAGGAAAGTGATCATTGTGCATAGGCATTGTACAGATGAGGTGAGATAGCTGCAAAATAAGCATTAAAACTATTGAACTTCATCTGCTGTCCATGGATCAATCACTTTTTACAGTATTTGAATTTCTCTAAATTCAAAGACAAAAATAAAATACTGTTCATTATGACTATCTCTAATATTGTCTCCATATTACAACTTGTAACTGATTCATCTTACTTGATTAGTTTCTGACTCAGATGTTAAAAGAAGGCCTGATGTTTGCAAGGTTTCTGTTTCAATTTGCTTTATTTATAACAAAACTCTCACCAAACCCCAACCCAAGTCCCAAGTCCAGCTATATTAGAAACTGACCATGCTATAATACCAGTCATTAGAAAGTTAAACCCCAAAGTCATTAGAAGTTAAACCCCAAAAGTTCTTCATGCAACCTTAGCTCATCACATCCACCAGAATACACATTAAGATAGTAATTGTTTACCTAATCAGCCTTATTTTATTTAGCTAAACCACACAGCATTACTAAAGATGGCTAAGCTTTGTGGAAATATATACCCTTTTACAGATGGTACTTTAGATTTATGTTACTCTCCCCATTAAAATATTATTACCTGAATAATTCAAGTATTGCTAAAATGTAACTTCAAAAATCTACTCAAAGCAATGCTGTGTGTAAAAGCATTACTATAAGCCATTTACATTCTGTAATTTTTGTGTTGACAAAATCTGCAAGTTTCTTGATAAGTTGCTTACTATAATAATCAGTAAGGATATAAAATGGTTAATTTAAGTGAATGAACAGGCAAAACAGGAACTCAGTTACTTGCATGCGAGAGTGAACAAGAGGACTTTAGAATGATGTTATTCTCAGTACATATAACTAATTTGACTACATAATATAAGAAAAACCATAAAGGATACAAATGGGCCTAAAATATCTATGTAATGAAAAGATACATTATGCTGCTATCTAAACAAATAGCTGAAATATTAATTTAAATGAAGGATGAAATACAGGCAAAGCCTTTTCATCATTTATTTCAAATTAATTCTCCATAACTGATGTTTAATGTATTCTATACGTAACTTGAACTACAAGTACTTACCAGCCCTCATTGTTGTGTTCTAAACTCTATCATAACTATAGTACAAGTCATGCATGTTATAAAAGTAAAACATGTATTTGAACCCAGCTCTGCTTAAGGATAGCATTAATCACAAATTTTCTGAAAAAAAATGTACTGTTAAAAAAATTCTAATTGCCTGATTCTGGAACATTAAGTTGGAAATATATCTAATCACTTTTGGTCACTTGAAAATAGGACTTCAAGGAGCAGAACAGAATGTAGCCCAGACAGATTGAATGTTTTACTTGCTGAAGTACTTTTGAGAGCTGTAGCCCAGAACATCCAATCTGGTTAGGATTTCAATCTCTCAGTTACCAGCTTCGATGATGATCTCCTTTGGGGGAAAAGAGTGAGATAACGTTTCTGAAGTAACTTTTTCCACAATTTCCAGGGTTTTTAAAGTGGGGTTTTTGGTTTCGGGTGGGGTTTTTTTATACTGTAATTTAAATTCTATGTTCTTGAGATGATATTTCAAAATAATCAAAGTCCATTAAAAAGATTTCTTCAGATCAACACTTCCCAGGTTTTCTTGCTACTATATTGCATAATGACTGATTAGCATTTTATGTGCATGTTAAAAAACATAGGTTTTAAAACCAAAAATAATTATGACCTTAACATTTTAGTCTGTGCCATCAGAATAGTTACTGACTGCTGATATACTGATAGTTAGGGATACATTTGGGGAAGTGAAATTCAAACTTTTCTGATGATATACAAGAATTACTTAGCAAATAACACCTTTTTGCAAAGAAGACTAACTAATAGATTCTGAATAAGAAAAGGAACATAACTTACTAAGCCTGTAAGAAAATGAGAGTCAGACCCCAAGATACGTTTTAGATAGTACAAATTATTTACTATTGATAATCTTTCTTCCTCTCTGAATTCTACAAAGCAACCTTTTACAACAAAATGCTGCACAGGCATAGGTGAAAAGACAACAAAACAACCCTAAAGCTATTAAGTACTTTCACTGTTTACACTTAAAGACTGGCAGAGATTCTTCATTGTTTTACACTATGCCGCAGGTGCATTTTACAGCTAGAGAGAAATAATTTACTTCAAAGCTGAACTCAGAGGGACTTACATTTCTGATTGTTAACATCTGACCTGTGGTCAATGCCATAGAAATATTAAGTGCTGCCTAAGACTTTGCTATGTGCCTGCTGTATCTAAGTCATTCTGAATTAGCAGATTAGGGAGCAGATTTGGGAGCAGATTTGCTCCCAAAATTTCTGAAGAAAAAGTATTTTTTCCTGCTATCAGCATGAAATATTGAGAAAAAGAGTGAATGATCTTTTAGTATCTCAAAGAATGTGCTTTGTAGTAACCCCACCAGCCTGCTGAAGAATGAAGAGCCGGGCCTATGCTATCTGGCTTTTCAAGGCTCGCCTATGGATTCCTGGAGAACAGATGCACCTGGAGGGGTCCTGTTGGTACTCACAAGTTCTGATTTCTGCTTGAATCTGAGAGTCCAGGGATTGGAGGAAATTCTCCTAGGGACAATCATTGGTGCCAATATGGTATTCAGATAGGATTTCTTGTGCAAGGATCTTCAGATCCAGTGCATCAGCTCAACTTCTCCTCTTTGCTCTAGAACAAATATAGGGCTTGAATATGTGTTGCTCAGTAAACATTCTGCACCAAAGTCTTGCATTACTATGGGTAATTGTAAAAATCACATTTATCTAACTAGTTAGTAGATGCTGGGGTTGTTTTGGGGTTTTTTTTAGCTTGGTTTGCTTATTGGTTCTTGGTTTGTAGGGTTTTTTTTCTTTTCCCTCATGGCCAATAATTTTTCATTTCTGTAAGGCTTTGATATGCTATTTTCCCTGGTCTTTGTCTAGTCAAGACTTTAATGTTCTATTACTTGGTAAGTACAATTTGCACATTAGGTCAAATATTAAGTAATTTTCAGAGATCTTCTTCTTCCTTCTTAATTAACTATTTGACAATTCCATGGAACCATAGAATAATTTCGGTTGAAGGACAACCTCAGAAAGTCATTTAGTACAACCCCCACTGGCCAGGGAAGGCCAACATTAAAAAGCAGAAGTATATGACTCAATTTCAGAATTGAGTACCCTTTTGTGACAGGGTAACAGGTGGGAACAGTGGCAGGAAAAGATGCAAGATCACTTTTCAAGTCTCTCGGAAGGAAAATACTGTGAAATAGACAAGCCTAAGTTTAAAATAGACATATGGGTGTCAATCTAGTTGTTTAAAGACTAGACTAAAAAGATCTCTGTGCCATAAAGCCAATAAGGGTTGCATAACAGAAATAAAGACAGTGATACAAATTCTGTTTAAGAGCTCAGGATAAGGTAAAGTGATATAGTTGTGAAGTGATGATGCAAAAAGCATGTAGCAGATTCATAATGAAAATGATCTGGAATTCTTATGATTTACATATAGCTGGAATAATTTGCTAATATTCTAAAATAAATAAATACATGAATAACAATAGTATGATATTCCAGTTGTAGTCACATTGAAGTAAATGAATTTTTGATGAGAAGGGTTGTGGTCCATTTGAAACACCTATGCCCCTTTTTTTTTTATCCATCATCCTATATTCTTTTTTGCTTTGAAAAAACTTCAACAAAACAGAATTCAACAGGAAAAAAAATATACAGAATTTACTGTTATCCTTTTATAATTTCCGATGAACTCCTAACAGCTATATAGGTGAGTAACAACTTTGAAATATACTATGAAAGCAGAAAATGTAAATATTTCCTGGTCTAAGATATTTGTGGTGTTAAAGTAAGGCTGTTAATATTTCTTGAGTTATGCATAGCAAGAGATTCTGCAAATGATCAGAGAAAATGAAAGTACTGAAGAAAGTCTAATATGCATGTTAATTCTTGTGGGGCGTAAGTTGTTTGTTTTTCTTATTATTAATTACTTCACAGAATAAGTGAAAAACTCTATAAAAAAGTAAGAAAATAATATTCAGCTGAACAGAAAAGCTGAAATATTTGAAGATACTGAACAAGTTATAGATACTGAATTAACTTAACAAAGGATGCCTAATGCTTTCCTCCTTTGAAAATCTCAGCAAAAGCTTTCTTAGAATATCTTATTTAATACAGTGCAATTCATGAGTAAAAGAGTAAAAACCTTTTTTGTATGTGTGTATACTTTCCCTTAAATTGTACTTGAAGATCTCTCTGCTTTATTTTCCCCTCAAGAATAAAGAAGATGTTTAAATGCATAATTTTTGTCATCTGACTGAAACACTTTAAGCCACCATTTTTGGGATGATAGCAGTATTTATAAACATCATTAGGAAGTATGTTTACTTTAGCTTTAAAATACAATAGAATAAACTATAAGACCCTTTATCTTTGGAAGCAACAGCAATAAGGATAGGATAGTAAAATTATTTCAAAACAATCTATTTTGCAAAGGACATAATTTTTAATATTTGGATAATAAATAATTGCATTATTGTATGGGCTTGTAATTCTGGCAGAATAAATTCCTCACCATAAAGATGTCTCTTGGGAAAAATGTCTACATAATTAAGTAGTATTATCGCTTGACAAGGAATTAAGGAAGATGTTTCTAGCTCCTGTCACAGCTTTGGTAGATCATATACCCTTACTTTGGTGGTTTTATTCTTTTTACAGGTTATATATCCAGGTGTGCAGTATAATCGACAACATTATGCCTGTTGGTTAACAAATGAAAGTTTCTGAAGAAAAACAGCCTGACTTATTCTTCACAAAAGGAACCAAAATTATAAAATATCTTACATTCTACATTGTTATCTTTTTTCATATTCTGAAGAAGAGACATTTTTCTGGGTCATCTAAAAATACTTGACAAGCTGCTCTATTATGAGTGCTGCAAGCTATGGTAATTAAAACTGTCTCATTTTTTTTGTGTCTTTTTGTTGGTGACAGTGGTCTCTTCCTGTATTCTTAGAATTTGGGGCAACCAGAGTTCTGCTGTTTATGAAAGACAGGTGTACTGAACCACCTAACATGAACTCTGCATAGATATTTGAAGTCTTTTATACTCCAGAATGTGGCTTCTTGACACACTGTACACTACACAAACTGCTCAAAATGTTTTATTTTACTAATTGTGTTTAAAAAGATTCAGTTTCATTCTTTTCTTGCCTGTTAACAGTATCAAAGAATAGTAATAATGTATGACAGTGACCAATCACCTACTTATTTTCAGTCAAAACAAAACCATGGTTTGGAATATTTTAAAACATTATGGTAATAACAAATAATTTTCCAATTTACATATTTTACATGAAGTCATACAATGGACTTTTTTTTTTGAGTAAATGACAGATGTTGAGGTAATCTTCCTGTTGCATAGTAAACTGCTTTAAATTTATGGTACATTTCTCAGATAAGAATATAAGCTGACTTAAATTATCTCATTTTGTTTACTTATCATTTAAAATATCAAGGTGTGTATCTTTTGTTTGAAAACATCATGCACTATGGCAGTGATATTGAATTGAACCTCCTGAAACATGATCTGTGCTCATAAATGTTATGAAGTTTTACTTTTGCTCCCACATGAATTTTCTCCAAAGAACAGTATTGAATAGCATGAACCGGTAGATAAAACCATAACACTTGACATTCTAGCTATAAAAAGATACTATTAATGCCTGCTGGCATGCAAAGCATCTTTTTAAAGAAAAATGAATAAAATACCTCCATTGTTACCCTTTCTTAATCAAAAATAAGGTGTTTCCTGAAAACTGTTTTTCCACTGGTAGAGCTCAGAAGAGGAAAATACATTTAAAACAGTTGTCCCTCAAGAAGTGCGGTGTAAGACTGGAGGAGATTGCTGGCTTGCAACACTTCAGGTGCATATGTGGGGAAATTGTGCAGGTTGGGTCTTGGCCTGATGAGGAAATGCCCTACACACCCCACCTGCTGTAAAGCCTGTATCCCAGCCCCCCAGTGGCTACCAGTCACTGGGAGGCAATGCTGCACACCCTGACCCTGAAGCCCCTAACCCAGCTCCTGAGTAGCCAAATGACAGGAAGTCCCACCTGGGGGAAGGGCTCAGAAAAGCCAAAGGGTACTTAAGCCAGAGCACAAGGCACATACAGGTCTTGACCCTACCTCTCCTTGAATTTTAGATCAACTGGATGCCACTGGAATCAGGAGTGGTAGCTATAGTTGTTCTTTTTTTATATCCTTTCTCTCTTTTCTTCTTCTGATTCCCTCTTCTCAGAGTTTTGAGTAACTTAAAATCAGATGAGTTTGGGGCTTGTTAAGTTGAATGGACTAACTTAACAATTTGTGAAAAACTTTATGTTGATTGAATGTTGTTCTAAACTTTAGCCAAAGTTATCTGATTTTCTGAACTTTGTCAGTAAAGTTTTTGTTGTTTTGACATCATATATTCAAGAATATCTTGTCAGTATTTCTCCCTTGCTTCTAACTCAGGGTACATTAAAAACAAGAACACAAGACCTTTTAAGAGACTCATTGAGTTCTGGGGTCTTCCTTCTCATGTTCCTGTACCCTGGCCTCCTGGGTCAGAGATTTCTGAGGGCCAGTCTTGTCAATGAAGACTGATGCGAGCAAGGTGTTTAGTAGTTCTTTCATCTCTGCATCTTCTTTTTCAGGATCCTCCCTCTATTTAGTAATGTATTTCCTTACATGTGTTCCTTAGTTTTCCTTTGGTTATTGGTGCATTTGAAGAAGCTTTTCTTGTTGTCCTTGACATCCTTGGCTAGATATAATTCCAGATGGACCTTAGCCTTCCTTGCCTCATTTCTACTCATTCTAACTGCTGTATATTTATTCCAAGTGGCCTGACCCTGCTTCCATCTCCTGCATATTTCCTGCTTAGGCTTCAGTAATGACAGGAGTTCTTCATTCATCCACTTTTGCCCCCTTTGCCTGATTTCTTTGCTTATTGGGATGTATCATTCTTGAGCCTGGTAGAAGTGATTCTTGAATATCAACTAACTTGGACCCCTTGTCCCTGCAGGAGCTGTTCCGATGGGATTCTTTCAAGAACATCCCTGAAGGGGACAAAGTTAGGTCTCCTGAAGCCAGTGGCTGTAATCTCACTTGCTGCCCTACCTCCTCCTCACCCAACACTGAATTTCACAATCTCACTTTCACTGCAGCCAAGCCTGCCCCAAACATTGACATCTCCAACAAGGCCTTCCCTGTTTGTTTGTATGAGGTCAAGCAGTACGCCGTTCCTTGTGAGATCCTCCACTAACTTTGTCAGAAAGTTGTCATTGATGCTTTCCAGGAACCTCCTGGACTTTGTGCTTCCCTGTGTGGCTTCTCCAGAAGATGTCAGGGTAGTTAAAATTTCTCCACCATGAACCAGTGCCTGGGGCTGTTTCAGGCTGCCTGTAGAAAGCCGTAGCCTCTTCCTGCTCTTGAATCCTACAGTGCTTAACCTAACAGTCTTATGACACTGTTTTACTTGTACTATGTGTGCATACTAGCGTATGCACAAGGTTTATTGTATTGCTGCCAAGGCTACATAAAGCTCTTATATTCTAAAACTATCATCTTCATGGTTAGTTAGAAAAAAAAAAACCCAAAAGACAATGTCTCTGACTTGACAGAACTTGCCCTTCTCCTTTTGGTGTTCTGCTACTAAAAGCAAGTAAATCTTGCTTAGTGAAAAAAAAAAAAAAAAAATTTTAGTACTATTTAAAAGTATAGGTAGATAGTTATTTCCAGTGCTCTAGTTTCATTAAAAGAGTTAAGCAATGACTTGCCTTAAAGTGTAGTCCAACAGAACTATGCCTCTGTTTTAAGCCAGCCAGAGACTTAAAGTCATGTCTAACTATATATATACAAAGTCAAATACTAAATAGGACTTTTTTTATAGACAAGATAAATTCAAGCATTAAAATCCAAAATACAATGAGTATTTTTTGTCCATTCTTATATTTCTTTGTCCCAGTAACAATATGGAAATAGTCTCTGGTTTAGGAAGGAAAAAGTCCTTTGAAAATGAAATAAGAACAGTGAAATGTAGAGGCTGAGTTTAGAAAGAAAAACCTGAATAAGTGTGAATAACATATTATCCTAAGTTACGCAGGATTTCATTATACAGCCTTAAAAACATTGATGATAAGGGTTATGTCCCATTTTGCAAGACAGCTCCCAATTATGGCCTCAGAGCAATTGAAGAAAATTTCAGAAGAACAGAAGAAAACAATATGAATCTTCTATCATTTTTATTTACTTAATGATATTTTTTTCTATATTCACTGCCTACGACTGTGGGTGTTCAGTCCATCAACAAAAAATTCATTTTACAAATAGTACAATATAATGAGACCTTTGCTATAAACTTCCCAGAACTAACTGTAGTGGCAGGGGTTTTCAGCTAATTAGGCTTTGTTAATAGAATGCATATGCACATTTGCAGTAGCTCAGCTGGTGGGCAACAGCTTGTTAAACCACCAGCACACAGCTACTTTTGTCCATGTCAGAGCCTTAGGTATAAAAGCATTGATTTCCAAATTTGAGATAGAGGATTCTAGCATCTGACTCTCATAGAATCATAGTGGTTATGGCTGGAAGGCACCTTAAAGATAACCTGCCATGGGCAGGGACACCTTCCATTAGACCAGGTTGCTCAGGGACCATCCAGTACTTCCTAGAACACTTCAAGATGTGGGGCATCCAGCACTTTTCTAGGTAAATTGTTCCAGTGCCTCAAAATTCACATAATGAACAATTTCTTCCTTGTACCTAATATAAATTTACTTTCTTTCAGTTTGAAGCCACTACTTCTTGTCCTGTCGCTACAGGCCCTTGTAACAAGTCCCCCTCCAGCTTTCTTTTAGGGACCCTTTAGGCACTGGAAGACTGCAATAGGGTTTTGCTGGAGCCCTCTCTTCTCCAGGCTGAACAGCCCCAACTCTCAGTCTGTCTGCACAGGAGATGTGCTCTAGCCCTCTATCATTTTTGGCCCTCATCTGGACTTTCTCCACATCCTTTTATATTTGGAACTCCAGAGTTGAACTCAGTACAGGTGGGCTCTCAGGAGAGTGGAGTGGAGGAGGAGATTTCACCTTTTACCCACTGGCCACACTTCTTTTTAATGCAGTCCAGAATATGGTTGGCTTTCTGCACTGCAAGCACTTATTGCTGAGTCATGTTGATCTTGTCATCCTTCAAGACCTCCAAGTCTTTCTCCTCAGGGCTGCTCTCAATCCATTCTCTGCCCAGCCATTACTTGTGCTTGGGATTGCCTCGACCCATGTGCAAAACCGTACACTTGACCTTGTTGACCTTCAGGAGGTTCACATAGGCCCACATCCCTTCCCTCCAACATGCTGATTGCACCAAAGAGCTTTGTGTGGCTTGCAAAGTTGCTGAGGGTGCACCTGATCCCTTTGATGATGCTAAGGTAGAAGTTTGCCATTAAATGAGCTTAAGCTATTGAACA
Source organism: Gymnorhina tibicen (assembly GCA_013399875.1). Taxonomy (NCBI): domain Eukaryota; kingdom Metazoa; phylum Chordata; class Aves; order Passeriformes; family Artamidae; genus Gymnorhina; species Gymnorhina tibicen. The sequence continues at coordinate 4,960 of VXAZ01007130.1, read as the reverse complement.
GTGTTTGATAATATTTATTTATTTCCTTTTAAAGCAGGAATCCAGATTAATTATTTACTGTAAGTCAGTAATAAATAAAGGCACATAGATTTTTGAGGAACCCAGGGATACTGGAAAACAGGGAGAAAGGTCACAAACTTTTGGTATTGGATGCAGGACAAAATAGACTTAAAGTGGATGTGGAAGTCTATATATTGCAACATGAATAATACAGTGAATACATTTTAAGGTAGGCTAATTAAGCTTTGATATGATGGGGTTACTTCTTTACTGGCGATTTACATATCAAGGGGTTGCTTAACAAAATTATGTAATCCAGTGTGCTGGGTTGACCCCAGGTGGGTGCCAGGTGATTATCAGAGCTGCTCTATCAGTCCTCCTCCTCAGGTGCACAGAGGAAAGAATATAACAAAAGGCTTATGGGTCAAGGTAAGGACAGGGAGAGACCACTCACCAATTACTGCCACAGGCAAACTACACTAAACATAGGAGAAAATTAATTGAATTTATTACCAATCAAATCAAAGTAGGATAACGAGAAATAAAAACTAAATCTGAAAACCGCCTTTCACTCACCAGTCCTTTCTTCCTGGGCTTAACATCTCTGAATTCTCTACCTCCTCCACATAACCAACATAGGGGAACAGAAAATGGTGACTGGTTTCAGTTCATTGCACATTGTCTCTGCTTCACTCTTCTCCTTAAGGAAAGGACTCCTCACACCCTTTCCCTGCTCTAGAAGCCACCACTGTAGGCCCCCCATTACCAAAACCTGGCCATGCAAACCCAATACATCCAATGAAGACAAAAACTAATTCTATACACGCAAAGTTTTGGGACATTAAAATATAATTAATGAGCAGTCATTATACAGTAATGAGTGTTTGTCAGTTGTGGTTTTTAGAAATGGTTTGTTTACACACCATTCTGCAGCATGCTTTGCAAGCACCTAAGATGGACATCTATATTAGGAATGTCCGTGGAGTATGCTTGTACCCTACTGTGTGCTTATGATGTTGCAGTGTGTCTCTCTGCTTCTCAGTTCCTCTCAGTGCTCTTGGTATTTCAGAGAGACCTCTAAAAGCAGAAAGAAGGGCAGAAAGGGGTTGTGCACTTTGAAAACACATCTTGAAATTCTTCAGTTTAGTAGAAAGGACCTTTGCATTATTAATCAAAGGTTTGTACACATGTACTTAATGGTTCACATCATGTACAGCATGGACATGTTAACCAGTTATTTTAAAGTTCAGAGAAAGAAAAATCTCTAAACACTAAAACATAATTTCTTAGAAGAAGTCTGAACCCTGGATGTCTGAAATTACATCTGCCCTAGCAAAGCAGAACACACAGCCAGAAGATTCTGAACAATTCTCTTACAATACTTGTGGATTTCTGGAAACCAGGAGGGCTCTAAAATTAACAGTACATAAGACTCATAAAAAAGATGAAAGCAATTTTAAAGCTAAAGTCTCTATGTTAGGGAACACATAATGTTGTAGAATTTCTAGGAATACAGGTATCTCAGGTATTCCAGGAGGACAAATTTCTCAGGATTCACAGGAACAGGTGGTAGTTCTTTGTTTAGCTTGTTTGTTTGTTAGTTTGTTTTTTTCTTGTAAATGTCTGACTTTAAAAAATTTTGACAGTTCCAGATTTGAGATAAATTTTCTGTTGTTGAAGAAAAGAAATAAGCAGTAGGTACCATAACCACTGACTTACTGAGGCTTAGTGCTCAGTGAGGATTACAGTCAGCTATTGCAGTGAGGATATCAGCAATACTAGGGGCAAAGTTTTTCCTTCAGGTATGGCTGTTGGTCTACAGGCATTGCTTCAAAACCAGATGCCAGGCTCCTTACAAAGATATGCCTTCACAGTCCCTGGGATTTGGAAAGTGGCTTTCTGCAGGATAATGAAAATGGTAAGGCACATATGATGCAGATAAGAAGAAGCCAGGCTTGCTACAAAGATCCTCTGGCACAATTAAGCCAATGTAAATTGGATGTCTCTTAAAATAGGTCTGCTCTTCCACGTTTCAGACATAGAGAAGAAATGAAAACATTACTCACAGAAGAATGAAGCTATATTTAGAGAGAGGCACTGCCACAGGAAAAAAAAAAGTTTAAAATAAAAAGTTATGAAGAGATCACGTAATCAGAACTGATTTGACCTTTCCTGCTTCTTAAAATGTGAATGAAAAGTATAATATCCAAAATAAAGACAAAATAAAGCAAGTCTCTTGCACCAGTAATCTAAGTGAAGATAAACAGGACAAGTAAAAACGTGAGCACATTTTGAAGAGTTGTGAGGCATACACCTAGAAGGCTTGAAAGAAAAGAGACATTTGCAAAAGGGAAAGTCCCCAAAGCTGTATATAACAGTTTTATGCCACTAAACAGCTTTTCAAATACTTTATTCATCGATTTAAAGTGTGGGGGTTTCAGTCTGTACATTTGCTCTACAGGCTGTCTCCTCATACAATCCAGCAATCCATCATACAACAGTCTGGTGAACACACATCATCTCAGCAGAAACTGGTAGAACAACAGACTGTGATAAAGAAATAGTTATCAGAAACGAGTGTTAGAAGTTTGCCAGTCTTGCTCTAGAAGTCACATTTCATTGCCTTGAAAATGTAAAAGATTACTTAAAAGAAATATTTACCATAATGTTAAAAACATGAAAAATAAATGTAATTCTACTTGTTTCCTTTGTATAGTACAAAAGCCCCTTGAAAATTAATATTCAGAAATATGCTATCATTGATTTTAAAGATACAGCATTTGATACAACATTAATCTGCTTTTATTTAATGCTTCCCTAACATGATAGATACATTTTCTTTGCTACTACAGATGTTAATCTTTGTTCTAACAAAATTTTCCAACCTAATCAGCATTATCTCTTCTTTTAAAACTAAACCAAAGTTCTTAGACTTTTGGTAAATCTCCATAGATTTCCATAAATTCGGATTTTATTTATGACCATTCTAAACAAAAAGCTGCACTGGAAACTGGTAAATGGATTTTCAGTGCCTCATAGAAAATAACTGTTCTTTCCTTCAGTTATGAAGTCTGAGAATTTTAATCTCAATCTAGATGAAATTTGTTTTTCATTATTAAAAGTTAAAATGCCTATAATTATATACACAGAAATTATGAACAATTATTTAAACATTTATATAAAACAGGTTTAGTGTTAAAAAAATCCTTCTTTGACATGAAATAGCTTAGTTAGCAACAATAAGACAAGCTTGATATATAGCTAAAAAGAAATCTTTAATATTTGACTATCTTTTTAAAATAATCAGAAGCACCATTTATTTATTAATCACTTTACAACATAAAACTGTTGTACCATTTCCAGCAGTGGGCAGAATTAGTCTTAGGAAAGATCAATTAAACTAAAAAAAAAGGCATATGGCAATGCATCTTCACAATAATCCCCTAATTCCCACTGCTTTGCAGTCACAAACTTGCTGAAACAGAGGTCATAGCATAGCTGTTATGAACAGCCATTTCTATTCCTAAAGTTTAAGTAGCTGCCAGGTAGAAATTTGCCTGCAACTTCTGAGCTCTATTCTATTTTTGGGAGGAAAAAGACCTGTGCTGAGCAAATTTTCTTAAACTCAATTCTTTTACCTGCCAGGTCTTAATTCAGTCTTTGAGTTTCACTCCTGTAGATATAACCTTCTTTTAAAACTGAATCTGCAAAAAAATAAATATTTCTAATCTGTCTCAGGTGTTAAAGGTTGTGAACTCTAACCTAAAGCCTTGAGGGGTAATTGAAGATGGAGTTGATTTGAAAGTCCTATTAAATAACAGAGAAAGAAAATCAAGAAAACCATCTATTCTCCTAAGCTTTCTCACATGTAAAAATAGAATGCGTGCATGTGTAAATACAAAAGTTAATCCACTATTACATTAATTAATTAAAATTTAAATGTATATATATATGCTCAGCTAAAAGTTCATTTCTTATTTTGTATTAGTGTGCATTATGTAAGCCGTGGATATTAAGTGGCCACTCTAGTAACAATTCCTGAAAAAGAAAACTCTGCTGACAACTTAAATTTTCACTGCTACTGTAGGAAAACCTGCAGTAACAAGTTTCAGAAACCAAGGGTGTTTCATTGTGGATGTTAAAAGACTTTCATGACAGAATTATTTGAAAATATTCCCTTTAGGTTTTTTTGCGGAATTGGAGGCATTTTTGCTCTGTTTGTCAGTCTAGTTTTAAGTTCAGGTGGTCAAATCAGGAAAAGCTATGGGCTCTAGATTGGTTTTCCTGGCTTTCTCACCTTTCCTCTCCAGAATTAAGATGAACTGTGCTACAGAGAATTGCTGAGTGAAGGAAAAATAGAATCCCAACTATGCAGTAATACAATTCTTCCCTGAAATAGGACACTGTCCCTTAAGTAGTTTTTCACACACTTGCAAGATTTATTTGGTTCCCAGTTACAGATGAAACATACTAATTTTCTTAATATATATAGGAGTCTGGCCCTAGTATTTCTTAGATACCAGTTAATTTGTGGCAGTATTGTGTGTGAGTGCGTATTTTTGATTTTTTTTTAAATTTATTTTATTTATTCTCAGAGGAAAAAAACAAATAGATGTAGATCAAAACCAGAAAGCTCTACTTTTTTTCCCCCACAAACCAGAGACTGAGTGCTTTGACACAGTTGAGAGGAATTTTACTTGCAAGAGTAATTATTAACCTATCTACTCGTGTATGTACACTGACATGATTATAGTTACATTTTCATGCTGAATATGAGGTTGCAAAAGGNACCTCTTGCTACAACATTCAAACTATCTTAAAATCTTTATTTACAAAATCAATCATTGCACACTAAGAATCTGGTCTAACTTATAGACTTGAGTACATTTAAAGTATGAAACCTCTGAGATTCACATATAAAATATGTATCCATCTGTCTTAATACCAACAATAACAGCAG
>VXAZ01007129.1:0-91021 GCA_013399875.1 Gymnorhina tibicen | reverse complement strand
GCTCGGGGACTACAACAATTAACATAACCTAGTCTGTGCACACAAAAACACAGCTCCTGCATCTAGTTATGCCTCATTTGAAAAAAACTCCACAAAACCAAAACAAACAAACATGTTTATTCCTCCTTTACAACACTTGAAGACTGCATATGTAACATAAGTGGAATTCGTGTGGACAATTGGCACTGGCAATTGGAAATACATTTTTGCAGTCTCAGAAACACAGAGGGGCAATAAAATATGTTCTGATTTGGGTAATTTAGAGTCTCATTTTCAAAATGGCCAAACTCATTCAGATAATTACAGCACTGCACATATAAGAGCATATCTGAGATTACAGAAGCACAAATAAACTTATGGTACTGTTAAATTTAAAGCAGCTAAAACCATTAATGCAGCTACCACCAGCATTCAGAACCTGCCTGATTTTGGAGCACTGGGCTCAGGCCTCATCCTGTCTCAGTGAGAAACCACAACTCTTGTTCCTATTTAAAGCTGTAATTGACTCAGCAGATAATGTCTCTCAGCTCAATTAAAAAAGCCAAAACTGGAACTTTATTTTGTTCATCTAAATAGCATCCAAATTTCTCTAGATCCATTTTCTTTGGAAAGATGCAGAAGGACATTGCTGGTCCCTAATATTCTTTAGAGGTAGAGATGCCAAAATAAAAGCAATTTTTTGTTGACTGTTTTCCTCTTTAATCTTTCCTACTTTGAAGAATCAAGTGGAAAATATTCCATGACTTTGCTTGGTGTTTTAGAGCCATGGTGATGGTGGCTGGGTTGGGCCTCCCACACTTTGAGCAGCTCTGAATTCCACTGACTGAGGGGCAGAGTGATTGATTAGGAACAGGTTTAATTATAATTTACCCTGATTCAGACTGAGCTGCCACCAAAACAGGTGCTTCTATCCCTAACTGAGGTAGATGAGGTGAGGGAGGGTAAAGAATGACAATATAAGAAATAATGTCCTAGTTTTGAGCTGTCAGTTCCGCACAAATTTTGCCAAGTTGGGAATCCATCTCTGTTACAGCTGGAACCATAACAGGTCATAGGATTAGAAATACTTATGAATGTCCTTACCTGTCTGCAGAAAGCTCTGCAGAGAGATAATCTCTGTTATTCTTTATTGAAATCTAAACAGATTATGTGTCTAAATAAAACAGAAAACATCTCATGGCCTGTTTTACAAATTCTCAAATTTAATTCTGAGGGAAAAAAAAGACCACAACAAACAACAAAACAGAAGGGAAAGGGAAAACCAACTGCTTTGGAACTGAAGAAAACTTCAGACCTGTAAGCTTGGTTTTATGATACGACATGTCTGTGAGATTTGAGGAGCCTGGGATAACAGATAAATATGAAAGCAGCCTCCCTCACCTTGGACAACACTTCCTATAGATTTTATGGTTTTTCCTTTCCTTGTGTCAGGAAAAGATAGGAATATCAAACACCTTAATTCCTCATGAGTAACATTGTACTATGGTGGCACTTCAGCAAATTTGCCACTGATTTTTTCTCCCAGTAAATGAGTCATGGTGGCCTCTCAAGGTAGGTGGCCTCATGAAGGTTGAGTACATTGAATGAGTGATACTCGGAAAAGCAAAATCTTTACCTTTCCTTCCATATCTTCTTTCCTCATCTAATCTTTGGGCTGGGTATCAAAAGCATTTTCAGGACTGTGACTGCAGGGCACAGTTTAAGCAGGTTCTAGCACACTTCCCATGCCCCAAGCAGCAGATTGGTTTGTTTGAGGATGATGTTGTAGCAGTGCCATAAAACTGAGTTATAGGTTTCTGCCCCCTTTGGCTCTGTGGGGAGTTCTCTCCCCTTCCGTGCACAGGTCACACTGGAAACTTGCTTAGCAGAAGAGATTCTATCCAGTGGAGGTGACGAGTACCACTGACAAGAGTTTATTTGTTCTATATTACCATTTGGCACACGATTAGAACAGCCATCTGTTCTCTTAATTTCGATCAACCCAATTTAGGCTGCAATAACACAACGCCGTTAGATGTGTTTCCAACAAAGGAAAAATCAAATATGATTTTTTAAATCATCTTGAGGGTAACATTACCCCTATTTAAAGACTACCAGCATGCTGGGGGAAAAGGGCATGATAAAAGAATAATTAACATTGTGATTTTAAAATATTCTCATTTTCATACAAGAATACGATGTGCTAATTCGACAGGAAAGTGTTCGCATTTTCCTATGAATTATACATGAGAACAATCTCACACAGGAAACCTAAACAGATTTTTATTTTAATCTCTAATATTATACAGTCTAATGGAAAGCATTAAAACCTTACATAAGAGTAATTTCATAATTGTTAATGTGACCTCTTCTCACTTAGAGAAACGAGCACATGATTTGCTAACGCCACTCAACTTTAATGAAGTCAGTAGTTTATTCAGGGCACTGGTCAGCAGATAGTAAAATGAGGGGTGTGTTTCAAAAATGTCGTGGGTTTTGGGGCCCTTGGTCAAGCCTAGATATGACCCAGTTTCCTCCACCTCTTCCCTGTTTGTTTTCTTAAGGACAGTAAGACCCATCTGTTTGGGGCCCATCTCCATATCTCCAAACCAAGTGGTTTGCTGATATCTCAGATGAGGACATGGATTTAGATTTTCAGTTAAGGAACGAAATTTTGTTAAGGAAAGCTGTCGGCAAAATATGCAAACTGTTAAAATATTGATGTAATGGCAAAAGACGGCACAGCTTTGTGAGTTGTGTGAAAGAGGTTTGATTTGAACATTGAGGTTTTCATATCAGTAATTCCAGTTTTAGGAAAGACAGGTGAGAGATCACATCTACAGAAGGAGGGAAATCTCTAAGCCCATGACTCTGAAAAGGAGATCACAATTTTCTATGATGGGTACAATTACTGGATGGGTTCGTGGAAAAAAAAATTTGTACAGAGGAAAATTGTGATATTTTGCATCCACTACAACCAGAACCATCTCTGAATTTATGTGCATGATCCAAGCTTGAAAAGGAACTTGAAAAAGTTGTTAAGGTGTTGAGCAAAAAGCTACAGGAATATTTCAAGACATGAATAATTCACAGTAAATGATTTAGGAAGTTCAATCTGTATAACTAATTAGGGAGAAAGATGGTATAAGAGGTAATTTCCTCGTGTTCTGTAAGTACTTAAATGGGCAGAAGATTTCTGACTGCAGAGGAAATCTTTAATGAAGGCACAGTAAGATCCAAGAACTGGGGCAAAGACAGGTGGACCCAAACAATGCACTAATTTTCAAAAGTAAGAATAATTGGAATAATTTACCCAGGGCTATCACATGCTCCCCACTTACAAGAAATCTTTAATCATGACTAATGTCTTTTTAAAAAACCTATAGTGTAATTTCCAGATATGGACTTGAGCAGGAGTTAATGGCAAAAGGATGGAAGGTGAAAATAAATTACTCTAATGGTCTTTCTAGTTCTTGGATCTATATATTTTGTTTTCAGTCTCCCAGTGAGGCAAAGTTAAGTATTAAGCTGGATGTTGGAGAAAGAGCTATGGGTTCCATTCTCTGTTTTCCCACTGACTTGTATGAATTATATGAATCCATGTGTCTTAAGAGAGCTTCTCTGTAAAGAATTTAAATTATCATAAAATCATAGAATGCTTTGGCTTGGAAGGGACCTTAAAGAATATCTAATTCAAACCTCCTGCTATGGGCTGGGACACCTTCCACTAGGCCAGGTTGCTCAGAGTCCCATCCAGCCTGGCCTTGGGTTTAAATTCTGTTTTTAAGTAAGTTTAAATAGTATTTGAAATGGTAATATATTACTATGCTTGCCCACACTACCAAGGCAAGAGATAGTGAGGGTTCCTGAAAGCCTTTGAAGTCTTTGAATGAGACACATATTCCAGATATTGAACCAGCTTTTCAAAGGCATCAAGCATTGAAAACCAAAAGAGATTTCAACATCTCTGAAAATCAGATGCTGAAATTATTATAATCAAGTATTCAAGACATTAATACAAACACTACTGAGGAGGAATAATAAATGGGAATTATGAGCTATATTTTGACAGTGTTTTTTTTTACTTGTTGTGAAGGAGGCTTCTCTGTCTTCCTCTCTTGAAGCCTGCTAACAGCCAAACAAATAAAAAGCTTCAGTTGATCCGAAAGGATTTTTCACTTCAGAAAAATCTTTATTTGGCATATTAAGTAGGTGAGTCAAAAAAATTAGACTTTGTTAGAGCAAAGCCAGAGCGATTAAATCAAATGTGCCTCAAGAAGAAAGCCCTCCCCTGGATCAACAGGGCAGTGGGAGCTTGTCTGTCCCATCCTGGTGCCTTTCTAAACACTTTTTGAAGTACAGAAGGCAGAACGCAACACTTCAGCTTTGTCACAGCTGACAGCCTGTCGGGTTTAATGAAAATGCTCTCTGTTTAGAAGATGACAGAAATTACATGCATTTCCCCTTTTATTTCTCTGTCATCTTTTCTGTCTCGCGTTTCTACAGGAGAAGGAGGGGTTGGTTATTAAAAGCATTACATAAGTATGCAAAATAAGTTAAGAAGAAAAGAGGAAAAGGAAAATCTTTAGCCCTGCAATTATACACAATGTCTGTTGGTGGGAAATGTGGGATAACATCTGATGTGTGGCAATAACTATTTACTTTTAGTTATCTTTGAAGAGGGTGAGGCAAAAATCTCTAGATAATGCTTTAAGTGAAGGTTTTATTGTATGATTGCCTGAGTAATTTCCAACAGGAAGATGATCTAAGCAGTGTTAGATAGCTTGAGTGTGTTCATAACTTCTCCAGAAAATACAGCAAGATAATTCTGAGCGACTTCTTGGCTCTGCACAGTTTTCACATTCCTTTTTTTTAAGTGGCAGGTTTTTAATACGTGTGTCTGCTCTCAGAGAGCCAAAAGTGTAACTGCATCTGAGGAAACTCACTGCCAGGGCTGAGCAGGGAAGGCTTCACCTGCAAGTATCAGTCAGTACTACAAGATCTGGAAACAGCCCACAAATCTATTATATTCATCACCCAGCCACTCCACATCCTTGTCCACATCCATAATCCACAGCCCAGCTGTGATTCCAGAACTGCTTTCTAGAGTTTTAAGGGAAGGTCTGAGTTTGATCTTCTCACCTAAAATCTGTGGCAGTTTTTTTCATGCTTATCCCAAGAAGAGAGACAAATTTGATTACTAAGGAGGCCCTGTGTAGACCATCTCTCAAAACTGTGCAGAGCATCTGAAAATAGTGAGTTCTTTAGAAGAGCATAGAGAAAAGAATTTATTTTTAAGCTTTGTCTGTGTCTGTGTGAACTTAAACTTGTGCATATTAGTAGTGTCCGAAGGTGTGAAATGGAATTATGGAGAAATGGAATTATGTGTATTTAGCAAAGGTGAAAATGGACCCCAGAAAAAGAAAGCTACAGGAAGCCCTCGCACAAGGGGCACATTTCTTCCACTCAGCTCTTTAAGCTCCACTCACTTGACACAAATGCATAGCACGTGCAGATTTACTGGAGGGACCAAAACAGTCCCAGCCATCCCATTACCACCTTTTAATCTGTTCCTGGGCCTGTGATGTGGTTGCAGCCTCTCCACTGACATCCACCCCAGCACAGTTTGGTACCAGGCTCACATCCCAGCTGGAAAAATCCGACATAAGCCTTGACTGGGCTGCAGAGGATGTGTCTGCGTGGAGCAGGCAGGGCTGAGGGGCATTGCTGTGGGCAGGCACACGGCTGAACCCGCTGTGCTGCCTGAATGCAGAGCTGGTTGATGCTCACGCAGCTGGAAACAAAAGCAAGGCGGGGTTGTCTTTGCTGCATCCCCCAAGCCAAGCCCGTGGATGTGATTCCCATCTCCTGAAGCTGTGATTTTTTGCTGCCTGCAGAGCATAAGGGAGACAACTGTGCCTCAATTACCTGTAGTTCTTATAATGTTTTCCCTGGCAAAGGTAGATTTGCTTTATGAATGTTTCAGGAGTGTGGAAACTACTTGTGAACCGAAGTCAAACAGCCCGTGGTTTTCACACCAAAATTCTAAATACCCTAACATAAATTAAGGGTTAAAGGCAGACCTTGTTAAAGGGTGCAGATGTTGAGTACCACTACATGATGAGAAGCTATCTCAGAGAGCTTCTCTGTAAAGAATTTTACAGGCACAAGTGTTTTTAAGTAACGTAAACACTCAGTGTTCTGAGCAATTGGGAATATGAATGGAAAAGGAAGAAACACTCAGCACAGGACACTACATTATATCAAGGAGTTACGGTATATTTTATTGGTTTAACTTATTGCTACTACGTATCTGTATCATTTCATCCAAACGTTACAACTAACGTATTAAAATGTAAGATGTAGGACAGCTTTGCTTTTTTCATGTAAGCTTTTCAATGCCATGTTTCAGACACCTGGCTGTGAAACTGAAATATTGCCCATTTAGGTACTTTTCCTACTACACTCTACAGTACCTTTGTTCCTAAGTCTTCTCTATGCAAGCTCAAATTACGTATGCAAACTCAGTTAAGTTTTCAGAGGCATATGAAGTCAGTATGGCTTCTGTGTAAGAAAGAACCTCTCTAGCCTGTAACTCTGTAAATCCACCTAGGCTGGAAGAGTGTTGCTCATGGCTGAGGAGAGAGCACTTCCCATCCAGTTCTCCCCTTGCTCAGCTCTTCTTCTTCATCAGCAAAGGAGCTCAACACCTTCTATGCCTCCATTACGGTGATTTATTTTCACAGAATCCCAGGATCACCGAGGTTGGAAAAGCCTTCCCAGCCCATCAAGGCCAAGCTGTGCCCGATGCCCACCTTGACCCCAGCCCAGAGCACTGAGTGCCACAGTGTCCAGGCCTTCCTTGGACACCTCCAGGGATGGGCACTCCAAACCTCCCTGGGCAGCCCCTGCCAAGCCCTGACCTCCCTTTCCATGGAGAAATTGCTCCTGGTGTCCACCCCGAGCCTCCCCTGGCCCAGCCTGCGGCTGTTCCCTCTCCTCCTGTCCCTGTTCCCTGGGAGCAGAGCCCGACCCCCCCGGCTGCACCCTCCTGTCAGGGAGATTTAAACAATATCAGCCCTGATGTGGTTATTTAATAATTCTGGATACCTACATGGATGGGAGAGGTGGGCTGATGTTGCTTTATTCAGTGTTCTCTGCTCTGAGGGTCAGACCTGTCCTGTGACATTAAAAGGTTGTTAATTTTTTTCCCAATTTCTTTTATATGATGGTTTAAAGGATATTGCCCTCTGTAATGAAACCATTTCCTTTCTGTCTTCTCTCTATTGGATTGCTTTCCCACTGATGCATCTGTGAGCAAGCATCCTGACTACACTTAATTATTAAAAAGTCATTGCTCAAATAGAGCTCTGAAGAAAAGGAGTAATTTCTTACTCCATATTACTGGATACTAGTTCATAATGGGTTTCACCCCTGTGTACTTCTCCCCTAATTCTGGAGCCTGATATATTTTATAATACATAGATACAGGTACATATATTGTGAGAGCTACCAGCTACTAGAGAAATTTAGCAGACATGAAAAAGAAAAGGTATTAACGTTTACCTCAGTGTAAAAGTTTTGGAAAAGCACACACAGCTTAGACTACAGTATTTTTTAAGTGGAAATATTAACCAGGTGAGGCTAAAGTTTGCAATGCGTTCTAAATACGTTATTTTAATTTATTGCATTATGAGAAGTGCTTTAGAGTAAACACGTACTGTGTAATTTTAGGGGGTTTACTGTCCTTGCTTTTAGATTGAGCATTTACAAAGGAGCAGAGACATTTTTGCAGCTGTCAAATGGTCAAAACTGCACGTGGCCATAGGCACTACGATATTTTCCACATATTCTAGAGTAAGCACAAAAAAATCATATTAGAAGAAAATTTAACCTGTAATACTTTTATTTTGACAGAAGACTGGGAGAAACTCTGACCTTGAACATGTCAGTCTTGTTTGGTTTTTGTCGTGGTTTGAAGCAGGCGCCAAGCCCCATGAAATCTGTTACGCTGCATAAGGGAGAATAAAGAGTATTGAGGAAAACTGGAAAACTGCAAGGCAAAACAGGTTCAGACTTAAATGGCTGCGGTATAAAGGAAGTTTATTGCTAAACAGAATTAAAGGTAAAAAGAAACAAAGAAATAAAAGCAAACCCCCCCCCTTTCTTTCAGCATCCCCTCTTTCTAACCCATTTGCACAAAGGATAACAAAACATGGGATTTGGTCAGTGTTACAGTTCTGAAATCTGTTTCTTATGCTTAAGGAAAAGGGTTTCTTCTGCTATGCCATGGAATTCTTCACAACTCAGCAATCCGCCTGGTAAACACAATTTGCTGACGTGAAAAATTCTCTCTCTCATGAAAATCTCACAGTCCCTTCACACTGCCAGTCACGGGCCACCACGTGGGGTTATTAGTCTTTTTAAAGGTGAGCTATTCTAGCCTAAAAACAAAGGCTTTCTGCTTCAAAATCTCTAAAAGCCTCTTCACAGCTATATAGCCTGGCATAGGCACTTCTTATTCTCACAGGCGTGGATTTTTCACCTCCCCATGTACTTCAGAATGGATTAAAGAGACAAACAGTGTGTGATATTACAGTTTTCCTTTACCAGGGCCTGCAAGAAGCATTTTTAAGCTTCCCGCCGCCATCTTGGCTTCCTCCCACGTGACCTACTTTTTCCCTCCGACCTTGGAGCGGCCGTGTCCTTCTCCCTCCCGTGACTTGCTTTACTCCTCTCCCTCGCTGGCTCGGAAGAAAAGGTGTCCTCGTCGGCCACGTGCGACGTTCCTTTCGGTTCGACGTGAGCTGCGCTGGCCGCAGAGAGGAGGCTCCGCCGGCCCTGCGCGGGGCGGTTTTGGCTGCGCGGCACTCGTGGCTGTTTCCGACTGCCTGCGGCTTCAGGATGGTTCCCCCGCGGCGGCCGTGGGGCCCGTGCCGTGGGGCCAGGGGAGGGGAGGCCCAGGCTCGCTCCAAGTGATGGAGCCCAGGGCCCATTTCCCCCCACCTCCCTGCGGGAAAGCTGGAACAAAAAAGGGCACTTCCCGCGCTTGTGCTGCCTTTAAATATGCAAAATCGTGAGAAGCGCTATTGGATCAGCAACTTGTCCATCAAATAAGTTTCAACTTACTAGAGTTTTAGAGATTGTTGCTTTTCTGGGCGGGGTGGGGTGGGACTGCTTCTAATATTGGTGCTGTTTAACTTGCAGGCACTGCAGGTGTGAGCAGCTTCACTGCCTTTCTAAACCCTACAGCTCTGCTGCTGAACTGCAACATTTTGTCCTACAACATTGAATTAAACTGGATTAATGCATTGGTTCTTTACCCCATATTATACTTCAGATGCCCTTGTGTGTTTGGTAATAGTCACATAGAGCATGGCACATTTCTTTCCTTCGTTCCTCACATTTTCCTTAAAAATCCCTTCTTTTTGCACATGAAGTGCAAATAAAATATGCATGAATTGATACCTTTTATGCATTTACAGCGAGCACTTGGTAAGCTTGGAATTGGCAGCTTCAAACCTGGCAAAAAAAATATTCAGGAGCTGTGTCCTCCATCCTTCAGTGTGAGAGTAACAACCTGCAGATATTTTAAGCCCTGCAAATTCTTGTGTCTTTCAGGACCTAGATTTCTCATCACATCCACGGGAGCCTTGTATATTTTAGACGTACAGAATGAGGATGGACTGTACAACTACCGATGTATCACAAGGCACAGATACACTGGAGAAACACGACAAAGCAACAGCGCAAGACTTTTTGTATCAGGTGCTCCTTTTCTGTATCCTGCTAAATGAAATGCTGCATGCGTCTCTCTCTCTAGTGTGCTCAGCTGGCAAGGAACGTTCTTGTGTGCAAAAACAGGTTTCCATCAAATGGAAGTGGGGAGCTGCTGCAAAATAAAATGGGCCATTTTGAAATCCTTTGTTTTTCATCTGTTTTTCACCTCTTAGTCACTGTTTCCTGGAGGCCTGTAGGGTGCACCTACATTTAGCATGATGATTTTTTGCAGGTTTAGTGTCCTTTATAGAAGGACTGCAGATGAGATACATCCCTTCAAAAGTAGACGTGTGCAGGGAAAGGATTTAATCCCCTTAACTTCCCAGTGTAACCAAAGAAGAGGAACACTTTTAGGGGTAGTGTACCTGTCCTACTTTGGGGTCATCAGAACTGCCCCATGGTGCCTGTTTCTCTCTGTTGACCACAGCAGGAGCTCAGGTCATTTCACTCAGCTGTAGATATTTCCACATCAGGATTCCCAGGTTATCTGAGGTGCATTTCAGCCTTCCTTTTCATTCATCCCACTCCTACCCTGGGGAAAACAGCATGTTCCCCTGCTTCCAGGAGGGATTTCCAGCCAGAAGGAGCACATGACCTGTGCCAATGAACCCAGGGGTGCTGCAGGCAGATGGAGGGGGGCTGGCTGGAGGCTCTCCATGCTCAGGGCTGAGTCCCAGGGCAATTTGTGCAGCAGATGGGAAAATGAGAAGGTGGATGGGCTATTTTAACTTTTCCCTGTAGTTTTAAATTTTCTCCTGATTGCTGTGTGTGTGATGGACTGTTGGGTTCCCCACTCATAGTCACCACACACTCAGGGCTCTCAATACGGTGCTGCTCCAATCCAGCTTTATCCCCATTTTCCCTCTGTGGGAGGCAGTGCCAGTTGTGGGTGAGGTGAAGGAGGAGCTGATCCCAAGCCTGGGTCTGGAACTTGCTCTCAAACATCTCTGTGTAGGATCAGCACTTCTCCACCTTCCCTTCCTGTCCCTCATTTGCTGCTTGTCCGTAACTGCTCCCTGTGTTTGCATCTGAGCTAATCCAGAGTGGTTTTCCTACATCCACGGAGCTCACTGGGGCTGTATCCCAGACTGTCTCCCCGTGCCCTTACCCTACACAAATCATGCCCATCATCCCACTGAAAGCCCCACATTACTTTTTCTCCTTTTCCCTGTTGCTAAGTTGCCCTGAAGGTCAGTCAGGATTTGGTGACTTTCCCAATCTGACAGTCAGTGCAATCCTTCCCCTTTTGACCCTGTCCTCTCCTTGCTTGGTCCTTTTGTCAGAATAAAACTCTAGTGGTGAGGTCTCAGCTCTCCACTCCTCTGTTTGAGAGCCCTAAGGGACACACAGGTGAGCACAAGGTTTTCCATTACTGACATACTTCCTGCCCTCCTCCAAAATGGACACTGAAGTATTTTGGAGCCCTTTGAACACACAGGCCAGTACTTAAACACAGTAATAATTAAAAAACTATAGTGGGATTTTTCAGGTTAGAATCACTTACCAGTCAGATCCAGGAGTTTCTCCCTTTGATAGGTGTCCCCTGTGGGTAGAACTCTTGCCTCTGCTTTCCCCAGCCCCATGAAGGAGTTCTCCTGCACAATAATCTGCCTGCTGTGGTCTTATAAGAACAGGCAGGGTTCTACCCTTCCAGCTGGCTCCATAATATGGTCTGCTTCCGTGTGAAATCATGCTAAGGCTGAGCCAGCAGGAACATAAATAAAATCAGGCTTGTATCTTGGTTACCACAGGAAAAATTCTGGTTATCTCACTGAACAAAAGGGGGAAGATGAAAGCTCTGTCTTGTTTGAAATTTAGGACAAACAACCTAAAAGCTGTGCTCTGTCTGGAGTTGCCTTTTCTGTTCTCCTCCATAGACCAAATTGAAAGAGCAAATTTTACCTGTGTGCTAGAAGTGGCTTTTTCAATTCAACAGGGTTAATCATTCTTGATCAGGGTTAGAGAGGGCTCTGATTTCCAGTCCTGTTAATCTACTGAACAAGTGCAGCAATGAAGGGCAGAGTTTGTCGTTTTGTATTTCTCTAAAAGGTTTTCCTTTTTCTTTACTGGAATTTAGATTTTAAAAGAGTGAGTCCTTTAAGAACTGGGATCAGAGAATCCATGAACGCAGTTCTGAAAGTTCTGCTTGCATGAGACCTACATTTTCGCCTGCCTTTTTGCATACATATATGTTCTTCACTTGTTTGGGGTTGAAATAGTTTGTGGTGGAAATTTCTCATGTTTCCTGGCCACATTTAATACAAGTTTTCAAAGAGTGAGAATGGTAACATGCCAATAATAGCAAATAAAAAAAATAGCAAAAATAGTGAGTAATTAATATGCTTGTGACCAAAATGAAGTTCCAAATTTCATTTGGAGTAAGAACACCTCCTTGAAATCACATGGCCTTTCTAAATAAAATTAGAATCAAAGCCATTAACATGAAACAGAATATACTTCTAAGAACCATTATAATGTGCTTTGCCAATAGTAAATTTGTCCTGCCATGAATCCCAGCTCCAAAAATCTTTACTGCTTTTTAACCTCCACATGCCGAAAAGTCCTTATGATTTTAAATGCATAACAATTTTCTTCTTCTGTCCTTCAAAGAAGGTCCAAAGTAGAATATTTTAGAGCAGTATTTTGCCTCAGTTTTTCACCATTGTCCTTGCTGGAAGTCATTTGCAGCTGACTGTTAAAGCATAGTAAAATAATAATTCAAAAGAGCCTAAACACATATTGGAACTGGGTTATGGTACTTTGCTGTTTTTTGCCTCATTGCAGGTGATTGCAAATGAACCCTGGCATTCCATTTTGTGCTTTGTTTGGTTCTTTGTTTGTTTTTTTCCCAACTGGAATATATGCACTGTAGGAGCTCTAAATAAGAGTCTGTTCCAGGGACAACCCAAAGAAATGTTTTTACTGTCCATTTAAATATGTAAGTACAGAGTTGAAGAAAGCAGGTCACTGGAATCATATCTTGTGTATCCCTGAATATATTTTAAAAACCTCTTCTATAACAGCAGGGTGAAATCATCTTCAGCATGTAGGCAAATCCCAGTTTAGCTGTCCTGCAACTGGGACTCCAGGCTGTGCTGCTCCTGACAAGGCTCAAGTTGAGAAGGAAAAAAAGTGAAGTGACCCTGGGATAGAGAATCCAGGGTCTGCTGTGCTGCTTGAGTAGGGATGCACAGACAATACCTCTAAAAGACAGTTCTGCTTTTTTATTATTTAAATATTTAATTACCACTTGCAACCGAAGGAATTGATTTCATGTAGATGTAACCTCCTTAAGAGCCAGAAGCTGTAATTTCTTGCCTGCTTGTGGTTTTACTCTCAGTTAATTCCCCACAAAAGAATCTGTGCCCAGGGAACAGGGATGCCTGATGACCCAAACGGCAAGAGAGGAGCTGGCTGATCAATTAGTCAAATTGACATTGGCCTTCCCAATAGCATCCTGGCAGATTGTGCTTTCACTGAGCCAGACATAAACAGCATGGCAAGCTCAGAAATATGTCCCATCTTGGTGCCAAATACGGACCTTGAGGCCACTGATTCATCCAAAATCACTCATTTAAGCACTGCTGCCGCCTTCCTAATGAGACACAGCAAGCTGAATGTGGCTTTGCCCTCAGCAGCTCAGTGTTTTCCTGGCACCAAGAAAGCAGAAAAACCTGTGTTGTCACCTTGCACTGGGCTTGGCATTTTGGGGGTTTTATCTAGATATATTCACAAAAAAAAATTATTATTTAGTTCATTTTTTTAATATCACAATTTTGGTTTCTGGATTGGTAGTTTAACTTCAATAGCCTTAAGCTGTTTGCTGTCATAGTACCATCCCAGGTGTGGCTGCAGTTCATGGAGATATATCTAAGCTAGTTTTAAACCAGCTAGCTCAGGTACTGATTATTTTTGGAATAGCTTGAATTCAGCATGAACTGCTCCTTTAATCTCTCCAGTTCCTTACAGGAACCTGCTGCAGCTGCCCTGTGAGCAGTACCTGAGTTTGCTAAGTTAAAATGCCACTTGAAAATGCCAGAATTGTGGCAATCACACCTACATCCAGTCAACTACGATTAGATATAGCCAAAAAGAGATCAGTGTGTCAGATAGGAGCTAGTCAGCATGTGGAGTTTCCTTGTGAGACCGAAATCTTAGCAAAGTGGGTGAGTGTGATGAGAAAATACTTTGATGAATATTTGTTCAGTATTTTTGTTGCCCTAGCTCTAGGATGGGCTGCATAAAACTTCAAATCATGTCAATCTCTGTCACCAAAATTTTCAAACTTGAAATTACAAACAGAGCACTATTTCTGATGGGTACACGCACCTCTGGTGAAGGCAATCCTGCCAGACATCTGTGAGAGACATAAATCTATGCCAGGTGCTGCACAAGTGAGAGCTGCCGTTGTCAGCAAATTGAGCACAGAAAGATGCACTATTAAGCTGTAAGTTGGTCTTGTCACGTTAAGTTCTTTTCCCAGAGAAGAAGAAAAGACTTGTCTGTCAGTTAGACTGCAGATAGAAATCCCCGTGCCTCTGCCCATTTCTCTCCTGACAAGGGAATAAATTGCTCCTTTAATTCAAAGCCTTCAGACCACCGAGAAGAAGGGACAATGCGTTGGCTTCAATCTAGTCGAGAAGTAGCAATAATTGTTAAGGCAACACATTTCTGGCTCTCCGTGCCTCTCACAGGGAACATGAAGGATGACCAGCAAAACGTTTGCCACCTGGAAAAAATCCAGTGAGAGGATTTCCAAGCAGCGATGGGTTGCTTCAGCAGCATGTGCTGCTGGATCCCAGCCACCATGACTCAGACTGGTGGCTGGGTCAGAGAAGCAAACTGTAGTACCCAAAACACCAGCGTGGCGAGTCAGAAAATGCAGGAGAAAAAACATTGACGTATTGGTTAGTGAATTGATTTTAAGGCTCTCGTTGAAAAGAGTTCCCCTTTGTTTTCTGTTTCAGACCCAGCGAATTCAGCTCCATCTATCCTAGATGGGTTTGACCACCGCAAAGCCATGGCAGGACAGCGAGTGGAGCTGCCTTGCAAAGCATCAGGGCACCCGGCACCAAAGTACCGCTGGCTGAAGGACAACGTCCCCTGGGAGCCCGACAGCCGCTTCCGGCAGACGGTCACGGGGCTGCTCATCGAGAACACGCGGCCCTCGGACTCGGGCAGCTACGTCTGCGAGGTGTGGAACAACTACGGCACCGCCGAGATGATCGGGCGCCTCTACGTCAAACGTAGGTCGTGGGTCGATGCTGTGAATGAGAGGGGAGAGCTAATACAAGTCCCTGCCCCTGGCAGGTTTCCAGCAGTAGACAGCAGCTTTTGTTGAGGTGGCCAGCACCCCAAAACCCACTCTTGCTTACAAGTCCTTAACAATGACCGATCAGGTCTATTACAACGTGAATTATTTATTAAATAGACACAAGGAAAACAGACATAAGGCTTTAAACAGACTTACTTACTCAACAGGATGACACAGGAAGAACTACTAGTAGGTAAAAATACAGTGTGCGATAATAAATAGCTATGTTACAGCTAGCAAAGAAATAGTATAGATTAGGAGCCAATGTCACTTACCAATGAATGACAGTGGTGTGCAGAAGCCTCCTAATTTCTCTCAATCCTAGGGAAGTATCTCGATACCAATGTCTCAGCGTCGAGGAGAACTCTCCACACACTCACAGAGCGTATAAGAGATTTCTGATTTTATGAAAATCATAGTGGTCTTTTATAGTTGCAAAAGTGTTTGTCTGTCAGTCACTTATTTCTGCTTATCCTTTCCTGTGCACTCAAGGCAGGATGTTTGTTTCTGGCTAAGGGTGTTTTCAGCCGAGATAATTCATCACAAGGCAAACCATTCCAGCCTAGTTTAGCAGTGGAGGAAGTAGATAATTCATTTGCTGTGTCAGGGGGTGAAAGGTCCCATCACAGTCAACTGTTGGTGTTGCTGCCTGATATGAAAAGAAAAGTTGCAACAATGTTGAAATAGTAAAATAAAAAGCAACCTTTGTTGGAAGCTTCCAGGTGTCCCAACAGTCATGGGCACACCAGGTACTGGATTGCTACAATTTTATTAGTTTAACGAATTAGCATATTTAACAAATACTGCCCAATTAGATGAGCAGTTGGTTAGGTAATTGTTGGAGTTGTCCAGGGCTTCTTTGCCCCGCTTCTTGTTATGTCTTCTCAGATTCTGGTCTGAAAACAAAATGTTCTTCTTGTAGGTCCTCTACTTGAAAAGACTAAACCGTATTTCAGGAATGTGTTAGAAGGTTAACTTATTGTTCTAAAATCTAAGAGAAAGGGCAGGAAAAACACTGGGAGCTGTATAACTATGTAGTAGTATTCTACAGAGCTACGAATATATGAAGAACACATAAAACCAAAAATCTTTAGGCATCAGTATCAAGTTGTTGCCTTACCTTGCTGTACCTTCTGTTTCCTTAATTTATCTTAGCAGTGATTAAAGTCCTCAAAGTTGTGGAACGACACAAAGCAGGCTCTGTGGAGATGAGTTAGTTGGCCAATTGAGCGATCAGAAGTGCAAATGGATGCAATTTCCAGGGTAGCTCTATAATTTATCACATGGAGGGTATGTAATTTAGAAGCATGAATTGGATGCTGGAAAAGAAATTGCAAATGTTCTCATAAATAAAGCTGCCAAACTCTCATTGCCATGACTCATGGTGCTCAGTAATATTGAATACTCATACCTCCCCTCAGTCAAGTATTCATGTGTGAATATCCTGAATGTTTCACAAATTCTACAAAGATAATTATTACTTCAGGAGCACCACACTGGAAAAGTGTTATTCTACCACTGTTGAAAAAAAACAAAAATTATTTCCTGGAATAGAAATAATGCTCTGTGAACTAACATTTTCACCTAGACAGCATGACTAGCAAACTGAAAAGGAAGAAGTTTGTGAGCAGTTCAGGCCATAAAAATATCCTCACAAATAATTGTACATAATGTTTTTGGGCAAAATAAAACCAAGGTGAAAAATCCACCATTCATGAGTTATAACTGAGGAGCTTTGGTTCTAAATGTATTCATCGAAATACATGAAAATACTCATAAAAATGAGTTGAATTCCATCTGTCTTGTATGATGAAAAGTCAAAACTTGCAGAGACATGATGTAATTGTATTGCTGGTGATACCCAAAGCATCCCCAGTGCCTGGTGATGTGTTTTTCCTAATGACTCTGCACTCAGACAGCCAGTGGAAATTCTCTGGATCAGACTGGCAGGAAGCAAAAGCTGGGCAAAGAAATTTTACCTTCCTCTGCAATGGAGGATGTGGCTCACTTGCATCATCATGGCTCTGGGATGCTGGTGATGCACCTGAGCGTGACTATTTTGTGTGACTATTTTGTTTAGTGGGTTGTTGCCAGTTTTGAGCCTTTGTGGTTTTTTTATAGGCTATCCAGGGACTTTTAACATTAATGTGAATGTGAAGATTAACTATTGCCCAGGACCACTGCAGAGAAAAGTCATGTTATGTACATGTCTGTAATCCAGAGTGTCTGAGGCCACCGTGTGTTTTTTTCCAGGACTCTGTCACTAATTAGCCACTATAGATTTATTCCAACTTTTCTGTTATAAAATATTTAATAAAATGAACAAGTTACTTTTCTGTTTTAAGTGTGTGTGCATGTGTGTGTGTATGTTTGTATGCAAGCTGCCAAAAGAGGAAATAGGCTGGTCTGTATTTAGTGTCAGAGATAGTATCTGTGGTGATAGTAGTCCCTTATCTTTATAAGGAAGTCAAACCAATACATACAAAGCATGAGGTGAAATCTGTGTTCTGCAGTGCTGATAACTCCTAGGTGGCAGGACAAAGATTGTTTTCCTTGCATTTACATTTATGACTTTTCTTCAGTGCTGTTCATCCTCTTTTTCTTGCAATGTAAAACTTGCATTCTCCTGTCCTGCTGTTTCTTAAGGCTGGATTGAAAATATTGTAGTCTTCCCACACCCAAACAGAAAATCTGGTGAGCCCACACACTAAAACTCTTCCATGTGGACAGATCAGATGGATATCCATGTGTGTACCTGTATTAATATCTTCCACCCTTGAAAGCTAATCTCGTCATTGGCATTTGCTGCACTTGTTCATGTCAGGGAGTGGTTTGGGAAATTGTAAATTTGGTTCCTTTTGCAGGAAATTAAACCAGAAAATGGGTTTCAGGAACTCACTCAATACACCAGTTTCAAAGATCCACACTAAACTAATGTGAAATAACATCCTGCCCTCCTAAAACATGTATAGTGCCATGTCGAGGCCCTCAGCACTAATGGTGTTACTTCTAGGTCTGATCCTACTGTTCACCTGGGCATGGGATTGTGTGATGAACAGGTTATCCCTGTAGACCTATTTTTTTCTGTCATGGGTATTGGTCGCAAAAATGTTTTTTTAGAGTAATGCAGTCATCCGTTATTTGGTTTTGTTTTGTCTTTTAAGAAGGGTACGGCTGTGATTTTTATTTTTCTCTTTAATTGAGAGTTGATTTGTTACTTGCACACAAATGCACATTTATACTTAACATGCTCTATTTCCCTTTCCCTCTCCCTTATTTCGACTCCAACCTCCAGAACCACTAAAAGCCACCATCAGCCCGCGCAAAGTCAAAAGCAGCGTTGGCAGCCAAGTGTCCTTGTCCTGCAGCGTGACGGGAACCGAGGACCAGGAGCTGTCCTGGTACCGCAATGGGGAAATCATCAACCCCGGCAACAACGTCCGCATCACCGGGGTCAACCGGGAGAACCTGATCATGGACGGCATGGCCAAGAGCGACGGCGGGGCCTACCAGTGCTTCGTGCGAAAGGACAAGATGTCAGCTCAGGACTATGTCCAGGTGGTACTGGAAGGTCAGTCCCTACCCGGCTGGCAGTTCTGGTTTTCCAAAGCAATGCACGGATCGTCTTTGGCGCCGTCGTTTTAGGGTGGTGATGCCTTAAGAATCTAGAAATGAAACAACACACATTGGAGACAATATTAGTATAGGAGGTAATATCAGAGCTGGTCTGTAACTGGAGGCCTCCAGGGGCAGATATGGAAAAATGCCCACCCCACACAGGGTGAATACAGTTTTATACGTTTGGCAAATCAGCAAAATTGACAAGAATTCCCAATTAGAACCACATGTAATGAGGTCATTCTCCCCCTTGGTTCCACCTCGTCTGGAGCCCCTCTTTCATGCTACCAGCTGTACTAGCTGGACTTTGTTTGTGAGAAAGCATCTTGGGAGGGCAGCTCGTCCTTGGTTCCCAGGAAAAAGCGAGATAGGATTGGGGCCTTTGGAATGTGTTTTGTCTTTATCAGGGTAGGAAAAGTACTGGAGTTAGCTAGGAACTGTGTAACTATACAATAATAGTCTACAGAGTTATGAATATATACGAAGAATATATAAAAACAAAAATCATTTTGGCATCGGTGAAGCCTAAAAAAGGGAGGGTACTCATGAAATGTCCACGGGGTTTATTGTGCCCCACTCATAACAGAATGGAAAAATTGATTTGAAAACAAAAATCCTTCCCAAGCAGGTCTCTATTAAAAATCCAAACATTGCTTTTCTGGTTGAGTATATTGGCTGAAGGCTTGGAGATCATCTTAAATAACTGATACAACGTTCTACATGCTAATCAAGTGAGGAAAGTCATCAGTTTGCACAGAGGCAGCTCGCTAATGAGGCTGTGGTGCAGGCATGGCATGGACACTATTTTTAGAGTCTCCATAGAAGAAGAAGAGATTACCTGCCTGGACTGAGTTACCTCGGCAACCATCTTCCCGTGACTAGGAAAGCCTAAAGAGCATATTGATAATCTATCATGGTGTCGGGAGAGTGCAGGTTATCAGAGAGCAACAGCAGGGAAGATTTCAAAGACACTCAGGTCTCACTGGGAAAATAATGTCTGCTTTCATCTCAAAAAAAAGCCTGTCACTTGAATTAAAAAAAGGGGGAAAAAAGAGGAGGAGGGGTGGCAGAGGTGCATAGTGTGCACACTCACAGATTTATTGGTCCTGTGTCAGCTCCCTTTCAGGATAAAAAGGGGGTTTTTTGTTGCTGCTGTTCTGCTTTCTGAGGTGTGACAGTATCCAGTACACCACAAAGGAAAGGAAGAGAGTCAGGAATGAAAATAAATAAATAAATTAGAAACTCTGTCACATAACCAATGGGACAGAAATGAAAGAGAGAGGGGGCAGAGGAAAAAAAAAAAGAAATCAAATAAAATCAAATGCTCTTCCAGGGATGCTGAGGCCTTTCAGCATTTTGAGAGTGCCAGTGCTTATCTTTGTACCATGTGGCAAGCAAGGGAATTTTGCAGCCCTGTTTTTAAAGTAACATTTTCAAAGGAAAACAAACATGCATTGCATGACCACAGAAAGAACCTCCTAACTAATACCAGAGTGTCAGCACTCCTAAATGTTACCCCACTGAACTCTCTGGAGAGGTGGGTATTTAATCCTGCTCCCTGCTTACAAAGTTTCTGTGCCCACCCATTTTCTTTATTCATTTGCCTGGTAGAGTCTGAGTATTTTGGGAGACAGTTCATAAGAGAGAGCATTTGAATGCTCTCATTGAGAGAAATATTTATCTGTAGCACAAAATGACCACAGAAAGAAATTGGCATCACTGCTGTTACTGGCAATCTGTATTCAGAAAAGCTTAATTAATACTTTGCTAAATGGGGGATTGTGTGTCAGGACCAAACTGCTGTGTAAAATCAGCCCATGCAAGCTGTGTCTGGCTCTTGGCAACAGGATTCATCCTTGACTTCCCAAGGAGCTAAAATCTACCAGGAGAAGAGAATCTCCAAATGTGCTGAGGTTTTGCTGCATGTCTTTTATAATGAACTCCATATGATTTTAAAACTTTTCTGCAGGAACCCAGCATTTCACAGAAATGCCTGATCCATCTATTCAAGAGCTTTTTCTACAGCAGAGCCACTACCAGGTTTCTCAGAAAATGAAAAAGAAACTTGTCGTAAGCAAAGGGTCATTTAAGTCCTCTACTGGCAGCATTTTTTTCCCACTCTCAATAATTAGAGTTACATGCTGGAAAACAATTGTTTGCACTGCTTCTAAAAAAGATCTTGGCTCATGGGATATAGTCCTGGATAGAGGGGACAAGCTTCACTCCACGTAAGCTCTGTTTTCCTGCTTTTCTTTCCCTCGGCAGATGGAACTCCCAAAATCATCTCTGCCTTCAGCGAGAAAGTGGTGAGCCCAGGAGAGCCGGTGTCCCTGATGTGCAACGTGAAGGGGACTCCCCTGCCCACGATCACCTGGACGCTGGACGAGGATCCCATCGTGAAGGACGGCAGCCACCGGATCAGCCAGATCATCACGTCCGAGGGCAACGTGGTCAGTTACCTGAACATCTCCAACACGCAGGTCCGGGACGGGGGCGTTTATCGCTGCACTGCCAACAACTCTGCGGGAGTCGTCCTGTACCAGGCTCGAATAAACGTAAGAGGTGCTTGTCAAATCAGCTCCTCAAAAAAAACACACATAACTCATTGTAGTGGAGAAGAAGATTGTTGCATGTGATGAGATGATTCTTGGAATGCCAAAAAAACCAACTTACTGTTTTTTTCCTCTCCTTTTCTCCCCCTGCCTCTCTTTTCCCACCCTGCCTCTCCAGCCCTATCTAGAAAGTGTATGGTATGGTTAAATGTTGGAAGAACCCTTTGGCTTGTGTCCTTTAGTCTATTTTTCCTATACTCATCTCTACTAGTTCACAGTCTCCTTGCTTTAGTCCTGCTGTGCATGTTTTCTTTTTCTTTTCCTTTCCTCCTTTACTTGTCCAACATCCATTGTAATTACTCATGTATACAGAACTTTAGCTTGAATTTCCAGCTCTACATGGCATAATACCCATCCTCATGGTATTATACTTTATATACATAGCAAATAAAAAAAGCTAACTGTGTCAGTGTTCTCATGTGTAACAGGATTCTAGCTTCGTATCAGTGTTAGTATTTCACATTAATTAAATCACGCTCAGCCTTTTAATTTGTAACGCAGCAAAGATTTTATCGGACAAGTGTTGGATAACACAAATATATACCCCCACATAATTAGTATGGATGCTGCAGGGTAAGGAAAAAACTAGAGCATACAAAGATTAGGGAAAACGCTTAAGTATCTCTTAAAAGGAAAAATCTGTCAAATGCTAAGAAGTGTGGTGTGAGCCGCATCCGTTAACATTTGTATATCCAGAACTAATTCAGACATTCCCTGGAGCAAACGTGCCTTTAAATTGTCTTCAAGAGTTTCTTTCTTTTGCCTTCTCAGGGCCAGCGAGCATCCGGCCGATGAAGAACATCACGGCCATCGCTGGGCGGGACACCTACATCCACTGCCGGGTGATCGGGTACCCCTACTACTCCATCAAGTGGTACAAGAACTCCAACCTGCTCCCCTTCAACCACCGCCAAGTGGCGTTCGAGAACAACGGGACGCTGAAGCTCTCGGACGTGCAGAAGGAGGTGGACGAGGGCGAGTACACCTGCAACGTCCTGGTCCAGCCCCAGCTGTCCACCAGCCAGAGCGTGCACGTCACAGTGAAAGGTGAGGACACGCAGAAAGGAAAGCAGAGCCCGGCTAATTGCTGGGTCGTTTGTGGAATGGCACACGTAGGATTGGCCTGGCAGCCGGATAACGAGCGCTTGAGGAGGTTAATCCAGATTTGTGTTTATTTTTAGTGATGACACAGAGCTAATCAGTCATTGTGTCTTGTTCTCTCCTGAATTTTACCCTCCTTGCCTCAACCGCCAAAATGTTACCTTGTTGTTGTTGTTGTTGTTGTTGTTGTTGTTGTTGTTGTTGTTGTTGTTGTTGCTGCCTCTAAGTGGGGGCCTTGCAGCTCAAGTTTTCTTTGAGAACTTTTCACTACAACTAAATCAGGAAATTAATGGTTTGTCACCTATGTTCCACTGGCGACTGTCTCTCGACTGGATAACAAAGTTCAGATTTTCATTTGGCCAGTGACTTCCCAGCTTTTAAAACATGAGATGAGAATTTTAATATCTGTATTTTTGCCACTAAGCAGAGACAGGAACTAAAAGCATTAACCTTGCTTTCCTCTTATTAAGTGATTAACTGAGTGCTCTTCATGCTTAGGAAGGCAACACTTTAAATAAATGTGACTGGAAATTCTAATAGGATGCTTCAAATCTATTCAAATAGTCCAAAACAAGGATGCTCAGATGGCCCTGAAAGACTTCAGCAGCAGATGGAGAATAGGAATTTTTTTGCATTGTGTCCTGACTGTTCTGACATTGGCAATGTTCAGACCTATTCATGAGGATACAAAAGACAGAAAACCTGATTGCAGTAGTACCTAGTTTTGAGCAATGGGGCTACTAAATACTGCACTTCATGTGAGCCTGTAGGAAGAATTGGAATATAATTTCACTGTTCCTGAAGTTATTAGAGACTTTTCCTGGGCTTTTTTTTTTTGGAGGGAGAGGAGGGGATGGGAGGGAGGTCGAATCTTGTATCCATTCTCAGGTGAGATACAGAGAACAGTAAGGTAAAATGACTTTGTTATAGACATCTGATCTTCCTTCTGCTCTGTTAGAATTGCCGTTAGCAGTCTGGAGAGATGCAATTGCTATTTTTTTTTTCCAAGAGTTTAGGGGATTAGCTTTAAGCCATGGGCAATTTGGACTCTGAAAGTCATGACATCTCACACACCTGAGACCATGAGGGGCACTGGTCACAGGCTGTGGCATAAAAAGCTACTGTCACCTTTGGTTTCCATGTGTGTTGTGCCTTGCTTGACATTACAATGATACCACAGATCTGTTGATAGAGTTTAGGAACTGAATGACAAATCAGTCACTGTGTTGCTGCTGCACTAACAGGCCACTGTGGAAATTCTGGTGGGGAACAGCTGCCTCTTAAATTATACCATTTTTCAAATGACTGTCAAAATGAATGTAGCCAGACAAAACAAATCCAGCAGTCACAGGCATTGAGATCAAAACAATACTAGTCACTGAGAACACTAGCCGGTACCTCAGGTGAAATACTGCTTTTTCTTCCATTAGGTTACATTTTCAAAGTTGACAATTCCTCCCCCTGAGAGCAGATTGCCAGCTCTATCAATTTGAATTGAGCTGTAACTTTTGTCAATGATTTTACTTCCTTGATGGTGTTCTGCTGCCCCTCTGGATATTCAGCTGCTGGTCAGAAATTTCAAACTGTGACTGAAGATACCCTGGATAACTTTGACATACATGGAGCACATTTGAGGAGCAACAGAGGGCTGAGCTGCCCCTGTGATCACAGAATCACAGAATGGCTTGGGTTGGAAGTGACCTTAAAAAATCACCTCATTCCAACCCCTGCCATGGGCAGGGACACCTCCCAGTAGACCAGGTTGCTCCAAGCCTTGACAAGACACTGCAATTTGAAAACAAGGTTAATAGCCTGACTTCGTCTGCTAAGCCAAAAATGTCACAGGTGAGGTTTTTAGGTCAGACCTGAACAGTTCTCAGTGTTCTGCTGTTGTAGCTTGAGGTCAGCAGTGCCACAGTGGATTTTATCTAACATATTATCGGGGAGTCAAAAGTGGCCTGGTGCTTTAAAATATTATTAATATGTGTGTGTGTTGCCTTTTCATTTTATAGATTCCAAAGTTAATGGGATGAGTTTTTAAGCACTTATATTTGATACCAAAAAAATACAAAATATGGCTCAGCTTGCACACTGGAGCTTAAAAATACTCTGAAATATGACACTGTAAGGGCAATTAATATTGGTGCTCAAATATCCTTATTTACAGTTCAGCTTCTCCTACCATCAGTATAATTATTTTTTCTCCAGAGAAACAGAGGGAGAATTATTGTCCATCTTCAATATCACGAGTCCTTTGCTGTGCTGTCAATTCTGCTACAAGCTTCCTGGGTGACCTCAAACCAGTCACCTGAAGGGTGATTCAGAATAGATGACAGTGAGCTGTTACTTAGTGGGGATTTTTTCCCTCCATGTTCTGTTTTGGGGACATAATTATTAATTTCCTCATGAGTTTATCACCTCTGTCGTATCAAAATGTTTCAGAAGCAGTGTGTTCATTTTCAAAAGCCACCTGGCTCACCGGGAAAAATGGCAATAAGGCACAGACTGAACTCAAAAATGCCCACAATTTTTTTGTATATTCAATTTCAGAGGCTTACAGCTTAATTTTTCCAGTTCACCTCCCATTATAAAGCATTTATATGTTCAAAGGTGTGCTCCCATTGAAAGGAAGCTGCTCCTGAGAGTTCTGTTTCCTCCTTCAGAGCAGTCACGTCACCCAGCTTAGCAACCCTGTGGGAAGGGGTTAAGTAATTTAATTTACAGATTTAAGTAATTTAATTAGCTTTATCTGACAGATCTGTGGCAAAGGTGAATGCAGAATTTGGCTCTACAGGGCAGCATTTATCTGCATTAGGCAAACAACTGGTTTTCAAAGTTGGCAGCCCTCTGCCACATTTACTTTTCACTTTCCAAATCCTCCAGCACATGAAGCATCCTGGCTCTGCTTTGAATGAAGACTTGCTAAAAGCAGCATTTAAATAAAGACATGCAACACCATCAGCATGTCATCAAACACAAGAGTGCTGTCCACTCTGTGGAGTATTTTGAGGTTTACAAACATCCAAATGAAAGTGAAATCATCCTTCAGAAATCATGATAAGGTCACAGATAGGAGAACAGAGATTTTCTTGGCAATAGTTTTGAATGAACTCCTGGCTGCCAGAGAACCTGAGTGGGGCTTCCAGAGCTTTGCTGTGCATCCTCCTACCTGGCAGGCTCTGGGAAAGCCAAAAACTTGGGAGCTGGGCACTTCTGTGCCATTTGACCTTAGATCCTCTACTTCTTTGCTCTGCTGAACAGAAGAATCAATGAGACACCACATTAAATCTGTTGTCCCATTTTTTAGGAATAACTGCTGCCCTTGTCTGCAGACTCCAAATGACTCTGTCCCACAAAGATGTGGCTTGTCATTCCTGCCCTGCCCTGTCTCCCCAGCCCTTGCCTGCCCCTTGTCTCTGTCCCAAAAGCTGGATTTGGAAGCCAGCAGTCCCATGAGCTGGCTGCTGGGAGCTGAGTGGATGAGCTGGCAGGAAAACGTGCAGGTTTCTGCTTGGCAGATGTAACTCCCATGGAACCGTGCCTGAGTCCTAACAGAGCTTTTTGGAAATCAAGCCATCTTGGCTTTATTTTTTTTGTATTTAGACAAATGATTTGGCCAGTTCTGAGTTCTGACAAAAAGCCATGAGCACTGAACACCCACCCTGTAATGCACAAGTAACAGAGGGAGACTACAACTGTACTTACACACTTAATTTCTGCATTCCATACCTGCTGACCGCTCACCTTTGCAACTGTAGTAACACCTTCTCAGCACGTTTTCCTTTGGCCTGTGTTAGGTGTAATTTTCTTTTTAGCTTTTTTTTGTAGAGTAAACGGAACCCCCTTTCCCCTCCCTCCGGCAAAGTGGGAACAGAAGTTACTGACATCATCAGAAGTAATTGAGATTAGCCCTGCTAAGGATACTGCACAGCTCCTTGCAAGAACAGAATTATTCTTAGCAGCACCAGTTTTTTGCTCTGTGTCCAGCCCAGCTCTTGTGGTTTGCCAGAGGGGTTTGTACACATCTGCCAATGGCAGAGGACTATTAGAGTCAGAGATCCTAAAGAGAAGAATATTCAGTAGAAGATGCAGATTTTCTGTTCATTCCTTCTCAGAATGACCAGTCCTCCTCAGTTTTCTCCAGCTCATCCTTGCCCAAATCCTGGCTCTTCTCCTCTGGGTCCCAAAATCAATCAGTCCTCTGGTGACTTTATCATCTCAGTTCTCATTTCCACATTGCCTTGTTCTCAAGACTCAAAAATACCTTTTCCCTTTGGATACCCTAACCTTTTTCCCAGCCTCCAGTTCCAGCCCTCTCTGCCAACCTTCAAATTCAAGCACCAGAGTGACAAATCTGCCCTGATTTCTGAAATCTCACCAGACTGCACCTGCCCCAGTAGCTGGAACTGACTAGGATGCGTTCAGTGCTGCTTGCACCCTGTTTGTCACTGGAAAATGTCCTCTCAGGATATGATCATGAGGAGATTTTGTTTATTTATTGACTTGGTTTTGCTCAGACTGCAAAATTTGGGCAGCATTGTGATGACTTTTTATGGGGACAGCAAGAACCTCTGAGGCTGGTGCCATCACCTGAACTTGAAATCCATGCTGCTAAATCCAGGGGGCAGATGGGAGTTCTCAGGTTCTCGCAATACCTTTTTTTTTATTTTATGGCACAAATGTTTACCATGTCTCAATTTTCCTACTCTCCCACCTTATTGTTGGAAATAGCCAAGGAGTTGTAGCTTTTTTAGTTGAAACCTTCCAGCTAAAATGAATCAGCCTGAGGCAGACACCTGGCCTAGAAACTGCTACCCAAGCAAAAGTCAAACTGCAAGCAAATGAAAACAGTCTTATCATGGGAAGTGTTGGCAAACAAAGAAAGAGATTATATTACCCACCCTATCTCTAATTTTTGTATTTCCATTGAAAAAAAACCCCATGTTAAAGTGGAAAGATGTTAAAATAATAATAGCAGCATCTCTTCTGCAGCAGTTCAGTAGATCTCAGAGCATTTTAAGAACAGGGGAGAGTTATTATCTCCATTTTTTTATTATGCAATTTGTAGTAATAGTTTTCCCAGCTACAGTAAAAGCCATCAGTAGTAAGTGATTATTTTCTTGTCATCAGTCTCATGGGTCACATTCTCATGTAAACAGCCTGCTGCTATTCACACTTCTCCAACAGGAATTAATTGAAAAAGAAGCCCCTGAGAGGGAAGGGTACAGCACCATTAAAATAAAAAGTGTGGTGCTCAAAAGGACTGTTTCTGATCTTGTAGAGCTTATGCATTTCATTGATTTAGGAGGGTTCTTGTTGCCGTATATAAAGTGAGCACCTCACCTGTTGTGAACCATGAAAAGGAGTTGTACCAGCCTTGTTTCATGTTAGAATACAAGCAAACCAAACAGGGGCTGCTTCTAAGTAACTTCATGTTGCAACTGTTTGAACAGATTCTCCTCATCTTTCCCGGGAAGTGTCCGGCTTTTTCTAATATCTGAAATGCTACTGGTGAATTTGCATTGCAAATCACTCCTGGGAGGGCTGGTTTAGGTAGCGAAAAACATGCAGGCACAAAAGGGAAAAAAACATCAGGAGAAATCTTTGCAGGGTTCTTGGGACTGTGGTGCATTCTGCCATCAATCAGTCTGCTAATCTGTGCCTGCTCCAGCCTGGGAGCCTGGATTATGGCAAGTGGGAGTTCAGCTTTGTGCACATATCTCAGATCTTATCTGTCCTAGTGACTGACTTTGCCAATAGACTGAATCAGAAAAAACTTCTGGCCTTGACGTCTTTCAGATATTTCTTTCATTACATCACTTTCTGCCTGCCTTTTTTCCACTCCTCCATGCTATATGGTTTTGGATCCCTTCAAACTTGTCACAGCTTCCTTGGGAAGAACTGCTCAGATCTCTCAAAGTGGCTGAAGTTGTCACGTCCAGGAATCACACCAGGGCCATGTGGTCAGAGTGAACGAGAATGTGCCATCGTGCAAAACATCCTGAAAAATGCACTTGGGAATTCCTCTCGGGTCACATGATGGGCATGGGGAGTAGTTTTGGGGAGCAAGCGGTGGCAGAGCCTGATTTAAAGGAATGTGCACTTTGATAGGGATGCCTCAAGTGTGTCTAACCCGTAGAGATTCCTGAAGATAAGACTGAAACAGGCTGATATTCTTGACAGATCTGTGTAAATTTTTTTTTGCTGTTTAACATGCAGCAGCTCAAGGTTAGCCTCGCATTAAAATACCTGACTTACTTTCTTTAAAGCCTCACAAGTTTTGTGTAGACGATGCTCTGTCGTGTCTTACTTTGCACCAGCACACTTCTGATATAACTTCTGTAATGACTTCACCTCTGACACTGCAGAAAGTGGTCACCCAAAATTGCCTGTTAAAGTTGTTTCACCACTATCCCTGTCTTCATGGCGAGGAATTAGTATGTACAAATCTAAAACTTTTCACTTAAATCTGAATTTAAACTCCCTGGGTTTGTGCGCAGCCTTACATCTTTTAAACACAATTTATGTCTGTGTATGGATGTTTTTCGTTTATGATTTATGCAAACAATGTGAAATGAGCCTTAATACTCCAATAAGTGTCTCAGTTAAGGAGTTCAAGAGTATTTGTATATTATGTATGGGTTTATCAAAAGCTGGTCCCCTTCTCTCTCTTACAGTGAAGATTTATTTACTTAAGATTTGGAAGAAGGCATGTTCTCGCTCTTTTTTTTGTGCATATTTTGTCAATTATATTTTAATTGCTTTCTTACCTATTCATTAAAATTGCTCTTAAAATTTTAAGCACCTTACTGCACCAATTTAGTGTGAGGGATTAGCAGTGTGTGTGTCAGGACATGTAGGAAATACACACAGAAAGCAAGGCTGTGTGTGCACGTGATAGCGCAGGTCTGGATCATGCTGGCCTAATTTTAAATCAATCTATACAACACATAGCTTGCAAAAAACCCTACAGGATCAACCCAGTGGAAAGAGAAGGGTGCTGTAAAATCCGCTGCTTATGAGCAGTCCTGGGGTGAAGGTGAAAAGGAGACTGGCATGGAGCCAAACAACTCAAGGCAATGATTTTCAGAGACAAAGATCGTTCTGCTGAAGCCCTCTCTCGTCTCAGTCCAGAACTTTTGGCTGCAGTGATTTAGTTGGTCTCGACTTTTCACAGCCATACCTGAGAACAAAGATCCCTTTAGATCAGGTAGGGGCTGAACAAGGCCAATAGCTCTGGAGCAGGTTCCAAAAGTGAGGCCTTTAATCGGGAGGCACTTTACCAATGAAGGTAACAGCTTGTCGCATGAAAATACTCCTGCAGCTGCTGTCTTATCTTCCAGTCAAGGTTTTGTCTCTCACAAATAGATAGCAAATGCATCCCCTTGGGCAGGGAACTGAACTCCCCACCATCCCAGGTTTGCAGGGTGTCTCAGTATTATAAAGCCTTGCACTTCTCCCCTCACAAAGGAAAGGAGGGGGTTTGATAGACGGATGAGGCGTGACATGGAAGGGCTTTCAGTTTCTACACAACATTTTAAATCCTCTCTCCTTCTGAAGCCCTACAGCATCATGCAGCCTGTGAGTGTTGGACAGAAGGAAAGGGGAGTGGGGTACTGCGACGGCTGTGAAAACTTAAAAATTGCTACACCATGGCTAGGGCTTGTGCAGAGACAAAATAATTTTGGCTTTTTCACTCCCGGTGCATGAAATCTGGGGTCACAAGGCTGCCCTAAGAGACTGCATAGCTTGGTGGTTTTTATTTTGCATCAGCCATAAATATTCACTACCAAAAGTATTTTACATTGCAGACACAGCTCCTGCAACAGTGCTGTTGCAAGAAAATCCATCAGGGAACTGTTTATAATGATAAAGCAGGGGATGACTTTGGTTCTGCTGCGCAGAACACCACGCTCAGCAGGCTGCTGCAGGAAATAGGCGATCTGCAGGATGCTCTGTCTTGGTGAATCACCTCAGCAGCTCCTCCCAGCACAGCTCCCGTGGAACGGAGGGCAAGAAATTAAGGATGTTCCTCTGCTAATGGAGAGCAGCGTGGAAGCCCTCCTTGCCCTCCTTTCCAGCAGCCCCCCAGAGGTACAGAAGACCTTGCTAGGGCACAAAAACATAATTTATATCTTCCTGTATTAGCACTAATGAGGCTGGCCCATGCTCCTCTTCTTAAATAGACACTTAATTCAAGCTCTCATCAATAAAGCGTTCCCAGGACACAGCACTTGGTGGCATGAAGCAGAGATTTTCATTCTTCTGCTGGTTCTGGGTAGAGAAAGAAACATCCCTTCCATGTACACAAGCACACAGAATGCTCTCTCTCTAGCTAAGATGGAACAACTTATATATAAAAATAGCATAATTTCACCGAAAAATCAAATGCAAGCTCTGAAATGTGGTCAAGCAAAAGCTACATCTAGGGAAGGAAAACACATAAACACATTGCAGTATTTTAAACAGATTTTAAATACATCTGTCCTACTGTAAATTTTCTCTCTCTCCAAGAAGTATATATCCCTCTTATTTTTTTAGTGCTGTTTGGCAATGGTACAGCTTTAGTTTGAAAAAAATCCCTCTTCACATGTTGGTTAATCAAGCTTGATATTTTCTTCTAGCATATATCTCAACTTTTTACTGCAAATGTCGAGAGAGATGGAAACTTTAACAT
Organism: Gymnorhina tibicen; assembly: GCA_013399875.1. Taxonomy (NCBI): domain Eukaryota; kingdom Metazoa; phylum Chordata; class Aves; order Passeriformes; family Artamidae; genus Gymnorhina; species Gymnorhina tibicen. The sequence goes on along the minus strand of VXAZ01007129.1, from coordinate 59,940 downwards.
TTCAGAAACTATTTGCCAGATTTCATCATATATTTTTAAGAAGTGATTTTGTTTTGTGGTCATTTCCTCCTTCAAATGAGCAGAAAGAAAGTTTATCTCCTATGATAGCTCACCAGAAACTTCCTTTATCAACCCAAACTGGTGAATACTGTAGCTGAAAAACATTCTTCAATACTTCAAAGTTTTTGCAAGACTATTCACTTTCGTCTAAGTACTGATTTTAAATTACACACTGGCTTTTAAAATAAGCTCCTTGTCAGGACTGCAAGCTGCTGCAGGTTGAATATACATTATATTTTATGAAGCAGAAATGTTGGTTCCCTCTGTATCTGAAAAACCTGAGTAGAAGGAAAATGTCCTGCCTATAAATATTTTAGCCAATTTCTGAAATACTCTGCAGGCTGCTACTTACATTTTAGAGCTGGTAAGTGCAGCCTTGCAAATCAATGTCTTCTGAAAAACACTTCAATGTCACCTAATGATCTTGCTCCCTGTTTTCTTCATCAGGGAGATGGAGAGTGAAGATGCACATTATAATCCTTGGGCAATATTTTGTCTGACTTTTGATACCATTTTTTCCGCGAAGGATTGGCTCAAATTTGTTACACACTCAGCAGAAAATACAGAAGCAATTTGCCACCCTGTTGTGAATTTTAGCATATTTTTCGGTAATGATGTCTGAGACTAAGAGCGGTCTTTGAGCAGAAATGTGCTGGGCAGCACTGTGAGGGGGGGACTTGGCACTTAGCTGGTGTTTGCATTCATTAATGGCAAAGCTTATGGCAAAACCTTTTGAAATACACATTCAGTTAATTTCTCATTCCCATTTATATTATGACCTGCTTCTCAGTAAATGCTAAGGGAAATTTTTTCTGTTGATGTACAAAGAATCTGAGAAATCTCATGTGAATGAATTAGCTGGGCTAAGGCAGTTCCAAGAGGCTGCAGATGTTTTGCCTCACTAGGTGACAGAAAAAGTCCCCAAGTGAACGAGCAGCTAATTTCCAGTGCTCAAAGTTCAAATAAACACAGTAATTTATACCAAGTTTCTTTTTTCTCTGTGCCTGATCTACCAGATTTTCAGAATGCAAAAGGAAAGGTTTTAGAGGTTACAGAGATGGCAGCCAGGAAAAAGCCTTACAGCCTGTGAGAAAAATGGATGGCAGTGGCACTTTTCCCAAACAGACAGTGAGAGACTCTTGGGAAAAGCCAGTGAAGGCCTGAAAGGATGAATTGTGTTATCCTGTCCCTGATGTCACCTCAATGTGGCAGCTGAGCATGGTCGTGACTTCTCCTCATGAAATGGCACCATGGCTGTGCTGGAAACTGTGGACTTAATACCAGATTTGCGTCAGCCTCTTGCACTGTGAGGTGAATGTGCACAAGCGTTTGAACACGGCTTTGAACGAGGCCTTAGTCCTTTGGGGGTTTGTAGTCATGGAATGATAGATCCCAGACTGGTTTGGGTTAGAAAGGGCCTTAAAGCCCATCCAGTGCCACCCCTGCCATGGGCAGGGACACCTCCCACTGTCCCAGGCTGCTCCAAGCCCCAGTGTCCAACCTGGCCTTGGGCACTGCCAGGGATCCAGGGGCAGCCACAGCTGCTCTGGGCACCCTGTGCCAGGGCCTGCCCACCCTCCCAGGGAACAATTCCTGCCCAAGATCCCATCCAGCCCTGCCCTCTGGCACTGGGAAGCCATTCCCTGGCTCCTGGCCCTCCAGCCCTTGGGAATTGTCTCTCTCCATGTTTCCTGGGGCTCCTTCAGGCCCTGCAAGGCCACACTGAGCTCACCCCAGAGCTTCTCCTCTCCAGGCTGAACAATCCCAGCTCTCCCAGCCTTTCCTCCCAGCAGAGCTGCTCCATCCCTCTGCTCATCCTGGTGCCTCCTCTGGCCTCTCTCCAGCAGCTCCACGTCCTCCCTGTGCTGGGCCCAGGGCTGGGGCAGCTCTGCAGGTGGGCTCTCACCTGAGCAGGGCACAGGGGCAGGATCACCTCCCTTGACCTGCTGGCTGTGCTTGATAAACTTTCTTCTGATGGAGAACCTAACATATGGATCAAAGGAAATGCCTGGAGCTGACACAGTGGTCACCAATACTTGTCCCTGCATCCCAGAAATAGGACAGTGGCAGAGGAGGAAAAATGCTGCTGGGGAAGTCCATGGGCATAGACTGCAACCACCTGAGAGATTTTTTTTCTGCTTCAGCTCTGGGGAAACCACAACCTTAGAATTTCTGAAGGGAAAAAGGACAAAAGAAATACAATTAGATAAAGCCACCAACTCCATTTTCTTCTGGAGCTCACTCCTATAGATCACTATAAATGTTCTGCTCTGGGTATCCTGCCATCTTTCCTGTTCAAATGTAGTACAGATTATGTGTAAGTGATCTTCCAGGCACTCCTATATCTGAGGTACATAACCTCTAGGAACCTGCTCTTTCGATAAATGAGTATTTGAGTACTGCTTGCAAAGTTGGTTGTGCAGCCCTTTCAGGAGTGATTGATAAAAACCTGCCTGAGATCAATGCTCTGGTTTGAAAGCTCCCCTGAGAAGGGCAGAAGGTTTTGATTCCTTCATCTGGACAAGTAGTTGAGTCTCAATTAACCAATCTTTTAGTAAACATTCCAACCACAACCCAAAGAAAACAAGGCAGCCCCGTTATTGTATCTATGTTTATTTGATCTAACCACCTGTTTCATTAGCTTTTATTAAAAATACCTAAAACCAAAAGAATTTTAAGTAGTAGAATTCTCTACTTTGGTAGAAAATGAGGTAATTTCTTTCATGTTTTTTGGTTCAGCCAGAGAATAATATGGGGGAAAAAAAGAAAAGGAAAGAAAAGAAGATTTTCCAGGCCAAATATGCTTGGCAGGAATTAAATGCCAACTTGAACATTCGTGCCTTGTACCATCCCTCTGATTAGAAATCAGTTTTACCTTAATTTGCTGTCCTCCAAGTACTGTACATGTCTCTCCCTTCCTGCAATCTTAATGAGAATTGTGATTTGAAACGCTAAGTGCTAGAAGCAGTTCAGGAAGCTCTGATTCCCTTTCATCACATCCCAGAAGCAGAGCTGGAGCCTCTTCCAGGTTAATTCCACGACCTTTAAGCAAGGCCCTTGCACCAGACCTTGAAAGCTGCTGAGCTCTTCCTGGCAATGTCACTGTTGGCAGCCCTGGAGAGGCTCAAGCTGGTGGTGTGATTTCTGGAAGAGGTGCTTGATCCTCTTCCAAGAGTCTGCCAGTGACGTCAGATGTCTCTGGAAGCCAGGACTTCCCCTGCTTGTCATCCCTGCTTATGCACTGGGTGGCCGAGAAATGAAAAGGTATTTTTAAAAATGTGATTTTTTCCTGCTAAACAAAGCTTCGTGGCTGTTGGAGGTGTGGGTTCTGCACGTTCCACACCGCGCATCTGCCCCGTTATTTTCCGAAACAAGGCCTTCAACAGCTCCCTCTTTCCCTCTCTTGCTGCAGTCCCGCCTTTCATCCAGCCTTTCGAGTTCCCGCGCTTCTCCATCGGGCAGAGGGTCTTCATCCCCTGCGTGGTGGTCTCGGGGGACCTGCCCATCACCATCACCTGGCAGAAGGACGGCCGGCCCATCCCCGCCAGCCTCGGCGTCACCATCGACAACATCGACTTCACCAGCTCCCTGAGGATCTCCAACCTCTCGCTGATGCACAACGGGAATTACACCTGCATAGCCAGGAACGACGCAGCAGCCGTGGAGCACCAGAGCCAATTAATCGTTAGAGGTAAGGAGGTGTAATTGCTTTGAAGGGCGCCAGTTAATGTCAGTATTTTGTAATGACACCTGTTTGATGGGAAGTGTAAAAGAGAGGGGGAATATGGTAATCCCTCTCTTCATGGCAGGGAGCACACAGAGCAACGAGGCACAGAAGGTGATACGATTTTCCTACCTAAAAGTCTTGAAACTAATCAAAAACCCTGCAGTGTACGGGGTGGGTGGGGGAGCCTCAGGAGTGACTTCCTGGAAAATTTCATGATTGGAATAAAGCCTTTGAAACCATATCAAATTATTCTCTGCTATTGTTTTGGTCTGATTATAGGCATTTTTTATTCAGACCACTCTCTCCTACAACATTATGTCAGTAAAAAAGCAGAACATTGATGTTGACTTCATAGGGAAATGACTCTCTGCCGTTACCTTGTTCTTTTCCTGATCTGTGTTTATGATGCAATTAGCAGGATTCATGCACTCATGATGACCTCACGACATTTTGCCTTGAAATAGGTATTTGAAATGTATTTACATTCAGTAAGAAAACATTTTATGTGGAAAAGACCTTTCTAGTCACACCTTAGCCAAGTTACCTAGAAATTATACCTTGTGATGGATTTTCAAACTTACTGTGCACAACTTCAACGAAAGCACATTGCTTCCTTTTCTTTCTAGCAGGTTTTCAAAGTGTTTCAAATTTTCATTTTTAAAAAATCAGTGTCAGACTCTTCCCTCTCCACCATCTCATTCTTGCTATCAAGCCACTGGACTCCTCAGAGAAAGAATAATCCTACAAGGAACCTCAGTGATTTCTGCCTACTGCAGAGCACTACATTTTATATTCCCTCCTGGAAGTTTGCCAAGATAAACCTTAAAATCTTAAGGGGGCTTTTGCAATCTTTCCCAGGGTTTTTTCCCACCCCAGATTCTGAGGAACTCTTTTAAGTCAAATGTTCCCAGTGTCCTAATGTTATCCTTAAGGAATTATTTCCTAGTTTTCCAATATGCTTACTTTTTTTATGCTAGTACTCCCAAAACTCAGTGACAAACAGATCCATTACTTTTTCACTAGTTTTTATAGAAATATTCTGTTAATTTTTAAATTTCACTGATTTTAATGTTGTTTAAGATTATTCAGTACAGGTGTCTATTACTTTCCTTATTTATTTAGTTATTCTTAAATGAAGTAGTCTAATTAAATACACGCATTTAATTATTCCTTTCTTAAGTTCTTCTGCTAGATTTTAACCCCATTCCTCATTCGAATAATGAGAGATTTTCCTCACCTTCTCTTTTGCTGGAGAAGGGAAGACTGAAAACCTCACTTCACCCTCTGTGTGTGCCCTGCTCAGAAATGCTGCATCTAAAACCAGCTGGGATTTTTTCCTGATTTTCAGCTGTTATTCAACTCTGGAAGTGATGGGAATGAATCTGCAGCAACTCTGTGTGGGTTCCTACAGGCATTTCTCACACCCAGAATGGTTTTCCCATCTGAGAACAGGTTCTCTGCCACCACTGTCTGTCCCTGCCAGCACTGAGACCCATGAGTGCAGGGATTTCTGCTCTGTGCAGGGATTTCTGCTCTTTATAGGGATTTCTGCTCTGTACCCCACTGATGGGGACAAGCCCTGCCTTGCCCTCGCTTCTCCTGGCTTTTCCTGAGCTGCACTTTCCCTGTCTCCTGCTGTCTGTGGGTAATTCCTCCCCTGAACTCTGTTCCCAGGACACATCTCCCTCTTGCTGCCTTTTCAGGCATTAATCAGTTTTCCCTTCCTGTCCAGCTGAGGAGTTCTGGGGAGCCCTTCACATGTCCCTGACCCCAACAGCTCCATTTTCACCTTCATTTCCCCCTCGTGTGCTTTCTGCTCTAATTACACCTCCTGAGGAGGGCTCTGTCTTCATAAACCCGTGGGAATGATAGAGGGGAGCTTTTCACTCTTTTACCCAAGGACTTGGAGAAGAATTCTGGATCCTGTAATTTTTCAGGAGGTTATGAAGGCTACATCATTTTTTCCCCCTTGCTTATCTTTCTGCCCAGCTAATGCTCTGCAGAGCCTCCTTAAATCCTCTCCTCTCTCCTCTGTCTCGCTGTCACTTTAAATGATAATGTTTTAATCAGTTTTTGATAAGCATCTGAGATAACAGCTCTCACTCAGAGGAAAAGGGGAAAATACAATATCATGTTTGACCTGAATTCTCTGCCAAAAACCCTACCCTGGCCTCTTTCCCCCGTACTGAACTGCTTCAGCTGCCTCATAGCACAGAGGTCAGAATTCAAACAGCCACCAGAGGGTCGCTGTGATCACTCCTCCTCTGCATCCAACCTGGCCTGTACACATTTAAATTAAGACTTGTTTTCCTGCTGCCTTTTTGTTCTCCAGGCTTTCTGATCCCTCCTCATCTTTTTGTTCGTAGGTGCTGAGAAACTGAAACGTAATATTTTTCTAAATAAACCAAGTGGTTTATCTCCAAATACGGGGAGAAGAAGTGGTGCTTTAACTCCTCTTGTTTCTAATCCCTGTTGTTTGAAGGTTTCTCAGCAGCGTGCTTTAAACTTAAAAGCTGGCTGTCCTAAATGATGGGAGATGTGTTCTGGGAATACCTTATTTATGTACACAGTGCACATTTTGATATGAGAGCAGACAGTGAGTGGGAAAGGAAAATTAAGTGAAATATGACTGTTACCCACACAGTTCCTTTTTCCTTATCTATACTGTCCTTGTATTCATTTCAAAAGCAGACATTAAAACAGTGCAGGCCATCATGTTTCCAAAATAAATGGGAATCCACATCATTTTACAGTGCATGGGTAGAACTAGAAGTAGAATCTAAAGACAATACATTCCTAAGGTGAAAGAAGAAGCACAGGCCAACTGCTCATCGCTTCATTTGAATTACTGGTGAATGCACAAACTTCTGCAGATTCCATACACAAACATAAATTCGTCGGCTTCGCAGCTCCAGATATTTTTTCCTCAATATTTTCTATCAGATCACATAGATCTGCTATTTTTTATCATCATATGTTCCCATGAAGTTTTAAGTCTGTTAAATAGATTTCCTATATTCTTCCTAGAATTATTATTTTTCATATCTGAGCTGCACTGCCATTTCGCCAGGGGCGTTGAACAGCAAAAGAAAAATGAGCACAGGTTTCTTAAACTCTGTGGGCAACTCTTTATGGCAAATCTTCACTATTCCAATTGTTTTGTGCTTTATAAAAGCAACCAAGTGGTGATGAGGAGCCCTAAAAACACCTGGCCAGCAAGGCTGGATTTTCCTTGTCTTAAATATCAGAGGAAGATGATGGCCAGCTTCAACAGCATCACACAGGAGATGGAAGGCACCAGCTGAGAGAAAGTGAGACAATAAAGCTTTGGAGCATCTGGGTAAGATCTCTGGGCAATCTCAGCTCTCTCTGCCACGAGCTCCTTGGGGACAACCTGGAAAGGAGACAGAGCCAAATGCTCCGGACATGGAGCTGTCAGTGCTTCTCTCCACAAATTATTGGCCTGTTTTAGACTAATTGGAAGAGGGGAAAACACCTCCAGTGGAGCTGAAAGCCTCCAAACTTCATATTAAGAGGTGACTGATAAGAAACACCGGGTGTAGCACCAGAGAATCTAAACAGGCAAAACCTTCTGCCAACACAGGAAATGTTCCAGTGGAATCTCTTCTCAAACATGAGGTACAAAACCACAGAGAAGCAGGCTTGATTAGTCCCCATGTTTATGGAATATCTTTTAAAAGCTCATTAATTAGCCACTGGGAGAAGCCTGCCCTGTTCACTGCATTCAGGGGCTTCAGGTAGGAAGTGGAGGTGAGTGAAAACAGGGCTTTCCTTCTCAAAATCACGTGTGCTGCCAGATCCTGGTCTGCAGATCCTCTGGAAATGCATTAAAAACTTGGCAGCCAGAAGGGCTTCTCAAAACCTCATAAATTTATTATTATTATTGTTATTATTATTATTATTTTGATGATTTTATCTCTTGGCACACTCTTGGTTTGCTAGTCATGCTCTTAAGAAAAAGGAAAGGATAGGATCCTGTCATGAGAGCCATAGATAGAAATTAGGAAAATATCTTCTCTGTCAACTACTTAAATCATCACGAGGAATTAATCAAGACTTTACTCATTAAGGCTGTCTTCTAAAGAGTGATTAAAAATCTATATACACTTTATCATGTGTTATTCATTTCTGTAGAGTTTTCTAAAATGAAGTACTTATGAAATAAAAAGCAGTGAAAAGAATTCTAATGGGTAACCAAAAGGAAAAAGCTGATAAATGTATTATGAGCTCAAAATTTTTCTGATACTGCCAGAAAAGGGAATTCAAAGATCGTAGTGGATGCATAAATCATGATTTCATATCTGCTGTTAGTGAACACATTGTAAGTTAAAATTGAGATAAGGTCTTTAGATACCTAATAACCCCCCATAATGCATTAAGTGCCTCAAATGTGTTTTCATTTTGCACTTGCCAGGTTGTTGAATATCATTAGATAGTTAGGCACCCAATGAGGAGTCCCTGATTTTTCCAGACAGTAAGAGAGTTTCCACCTTCTTTGTGGTATTTGGTGCTGGGGTGATGCAGCAAAAGCAGTTTGGGACAGAAAAGCAGGGAGAGAAGATTTAAGGTCAGAGCTGGTGTCAAAACTCATTTACTCTCTTTGCTGGTGTTTACACTGTGGCTTTGAAGATGACTCTTAAAAGATTCACTTATTTAATGTTCTCATTAGACAAACCTGGTCAACACAAACCGCTAGGCACGGTCTCATTTTGCAAAAGTACATCTTTTTTCTTGAACTGCAGAGCAAATGGTTTCACTAAACCAGCTAAATCGACCCCTTAGGTCCAATGACCAAATTTAATAACTGTTCATCTTTGCTAAAGTACAGTGTTTAATGATCTCATTCATTAATACATCAGTGGTTGCTTTGGCTGATTAAATTTCTTCCATCATTTTGACAGTGTGATCTAAATGTGAAGTACAAATATTCCATGTAAAAATGAAACATTGCATTCCAGGCCAGTGTCGTCGATTATTTCTTAACTCACTGCAGTAGCCCACCAGAGGAGCTCGTGTTAGGGGCCTCCAGAATTGCTCTCCAGAGGGATTCACTGATCACTGTACCTGGGAGCCAGGAGTGCTTGCACGGATTTGAAGTCCAGGAAGGAATGTGTGAGTTTGGCATCTGGTCCCTGGCACAGTCAGAAGGGATTCTTGGATTTACACGGAGCAAACTTAAATCAGGGAGCTGATGTGGGACCGTGGGGATCTCAGGGTTAACAAGGCCAAGTGCTGGTGCTGCACCTGGGTCAGGGCAATCCCCGGGATCGATCCAGGCTGGGGGTGAGCAGATGGAACAGCCCTGGCAGAAGGGTTTGGGGGTGCTGGTGGGTCCTATTCTGACTGCTCTCATCCTTTGTTTTCCCTCAGTGAGAGCCTGAGACTGCCAACCATAATATTGACAGAAAATACTTTTTTTAGGCCCTTTGAGTTCATTAAAGAGTTTGCATCTGTCAGCTTACGGCTCTTACCCTAAACAGTTCAACAGCTCCTTTCTCATCACAGGTCTGTGGGCTGCATTAAATGAGAGCCTACCAGAAACTCACTGTTAAAACAATTTTAGATGCCCTCCTTTCCAGGCTCAAGGAACAGTGCTGCTGAGACAAGGAGGATGATAAAAGTAGAATTGTTCAGTCACACTCACAAGCTATTTCACAGCGTTTCACTTCTAAAGGAGCAGAGGAGTCTCACACCTTTACAACTAAAGAGGAAGGAGAACTAATTGTTTACTTTTTTCTATTAACTCAAACATGTCAGGCAGATTACCTTGGTTAAATTCTCGCTAAGCGTATTTTCTTTAAGGGCTAATGATCTCCTGAAAGATAATGAAAAACTGAATGTGGGTTTATCATCTAAAGCTAAGTATCAAAATCTAGATCAAGTGGTTAACAACACTGTGTTCTGAACTCTGGCAGCACATAGCACAGAACAAGTTATTAAATTGAAATAAAATTGAGAAGCAAACGAGCAAGGAGGAAGAAAAATGTAAAGGTCTGCTCTGTTTGCTTTTTAATCATTTATATAAGAAGAAAAATCCCATGGCTTTACCTGGACAGCAATACAGAAACAATTGAAAGGTCATTGAATGAGTAATTATATTTTGCTGTAGCATCTCTTCTGATTTCTATTGGCAGTGTAAAAACTAAGTGTCAAGGGTTTGTGTCTTCAAAACCAGAGCAGCAGTTGGCATTTTCATAAGCAGCCCTAAAGGAAGGCCAAAGCTTTACTGAACATAGAAACTGTTTCTATTACTGAGTGTGGGCTCAGTTTTTTCAAGTAAGTTTTGTTTATGGATCCAAACAAGGAAATTCTCTGATTTCTAACCATACACGTGGTCCTGCAGCTACGGAGCAAAATTTAATTTCTGCAGTTACCATTCCAGTATTGTTCTCTGTTGAAAATAACAATTAAAATTGAGACTACCAAGAATATCTAAGCAAAAACTTATGTTTTGTATATGCCCAAAATACAGTGGTATCAATGCGATAAAAACCCTGTTCAGAGCTTGTCAGCATTAAAGGCACAACACATCAAGGATATCTCTGTGAGTTCTCAAAAGATGTGGAAGAACGTGGCAGAATTTGCCCTGAAATGCTTAAAGAATATTTCCACTTGGCATCCATCCTGTTTTTTTCCTATATATGCCCAATGGGAGTACACAAAAAGTGTATTTTAGCAGATAACTTTAATGCAAATAGTATTTTAAAGAGTGATTGCACTTATTCCATACTAAGGAATCTTGCTTAACTTTTTCCAGAACTTTCTGCATATGCCTGCTCATTTAGTATAACAAATGATTTCCTGAAAAAATTAGCACTTTTTGCCAGTGTCATCCATAGCAAATGAAGAATATAAAAAAAAATGTTTTTCAAAGAGAAGAGAAATAAGACAAATCACAGAAGTTTTGTACTGGAAGACAGATTTTAAAAGACATTCTACTCTTCACACTCTTCAGTGGTAGAGGAGGACAGTAATTATCAGTCACTCCCATTGCATCTTTTGTAATCATTCACCTGTAAGAATGGTGGGTTCGTGTTTTGCGTTGGTTTTTTATCTCTCTCTATGGATAAGCAGCTCGTAATTGATTTTTCAGAAGCTGCAAACACAAATTTACTCACAGCTACCAAGGTGAAACAAGCCGATGCCACCGTGCCAAGTCGTACGAAATCAAATCTATTTGTGCAACTAACTGTGCTTTTCACCCGCCTTGGAAATACCTCATTGTGTGTTTGGGGATAAAATGAGCACAGAACAGTGAGAAAGGAGCTACTGAAGCAAATGTCTTCTCTGAGTAGATAATTAGAACAGGATGGGTGATTGCCCAGAGCTGTTGCTGCTGGGATTTCATGTTTGATGCTTACCTCTCGTGAATTAACATAACCTACAATAAATGTTTGTCAGCGTGGCAGCCATTTGGAAAGCCAAAGTGCTTTTCAGCTGTAAATATATTTTCTAGTACAGAGGTATCTCTTGCCTCTCTCACTGTTGGTTCCTTCTGTTTCTTGTAGCCGTGTTCCAAACAGCTTTTCTGTAGTTAGGCAATGAACAGCTTTGCATTTTGGCTATAGGATTCAGTGAGGAAAAGGTCCAGTTAGGGGGATTATTTGCCCTCCAGAGGATTGTTGTCCTTTTTTAAAAAGCAGCTGTACCTATGAATGTGGAAAGAGAAAGTCAGAGGGGAGTCTGGATTGTGGAGGCACAGGGAGGAAAGCTCAAGCTGTTGTGAGGAGGGGTCTCTGAAGCTGCAGAGAGAATGTCCACAGACCTTCAACTCTGAGCTCTCCTGCCCACACCAACACTGACAGCTCCAGTTCCTCCTTTAGGAAAACTTGGGACACTCTGGCACAACGAGAGCTAATATTTGCATGAATTATGAGAGTGTTTATACTGAAAAGAACTTGAGGGTCATCTATTAGAGCATTGGTGCTTCTGCTGTGTTTCTGCTGCACAGATTTTCTCAGTGGATAATTAGTCCCGTATTCATGGCCATTAATAACTATTTCAGGTCCCAGGGAAAATATTTACAGTGCTGAGGTCCCCCTCTGTGCTCCCTTGCATTTTCTTGTGCTACAACCTTCTGCCAGACTTCCTTTCTTCATTTCTGGCACTTCTGGAGAGGCAGCTCGTGGGGTGGATCAGAGCAAGGATGGATGGTTGGGTCTTTAGTTCTGTCTTCCCCAACTTTCAGACAAAGTCAGCACTGCCTGGACCTGGAGAATCCATGAAGTTTCACATTTTGCAGTGGGATGAGGAGAGCAAGGAACTATTAGGATTTCTCCTGTGCTGCCTTAGATCTCAGTGTGTTGCTGAACTCAACTTAAAAAAAACAAATTTATTTGAGAAGAAAATATCTGTCACATGTTCAGTCACTCTCTGTGGCCCTGTGAGAAATGACAAAATGAAAAACATGTAGGATAAGGACATAAATAATTTACCTTTGTTTTTTTCTCAGGTATTTACTCTTCCATCTTCTGAACCAAAGAACAGGAGGTCAACAAAATTCTGTGACCTTAACTGACCTTAATACAACCATTAAACACTTTTACTATTCAAAAGTTTTGCAGGATTTTCCACAATCTTAACAGTTTTCAGCTTCTTTTTCATGTTTTTGTCAAATGTGTAGGTTTTATTGAGACTTTGACATTTAGGATCAGGCTTTCATGGCAAATTGTTGGACTTTACATTGTCACAAGCTGCTTTCTTCACTGTGTGCCTGTATTTGGAACACGTAGAGCTTTTCCTTGAGATAAGCAGCTCTTATTTTATTTATGTATAAATAGATATGTGCTTGCCTATGCGTGGCAGACTCACTGCAGTGGTTTTATGTGACTTTGGAATAATAATATGTGTGTATTGATGCACTGAAATAAGACTTCTCCTTGCCAGCTTAATGCAAACAAATTGTGTTGAACCTCTCTCTGCCTGTTTGGAAAGCAAAGTCCTATCAGAAGTTGTGGTTCAAACACCCTCATTTTTACATGAAGTGATTTTATGGTTATTAAAAGCATTTTTCGCTAAGGTTATTTATACTAAATTATTTAATTGTTTTTTCCTAAAGCTTGCTAGTTCAATGGTATAAAAAGCAAACACAGAAAAAAATTGTTCTTAGACCTCTGACAAATCTACCTTTGGTAGAAAGCATTTATTTTCTGTCCTCAATAATATGATTTCTCTATTACTCCATTTTTAACCTCTGCCATGGAGGGATCTTATGAACTTATTTTGGTGTGCTGTAAAGACCAGTGCTTTTGTCATACCTGGCAAGAAATACATCGAGATTGTGCACAGAAAGTGAATTATCTTCTACAACCGGCCTTAGTGTGTTACTGGATCAGCGAAAAACTTGTTTTAATTTTTGCTTTTCGCTTCGAAATGTGACAACTCTGCATGTGACTGCTCTGCCATTTTGAGATACCCAATAAATTGCCTGACTGCTCTGCCATTTTGAGATACCCAATAAATTGCCTGAATTCTCATGGCTCCCTTTGCTCCCTTCCCACAGTGCCCCCCAGGTTTGTGGTCCAGCCCAGCGACCAGGACGGGATCTATGGAAAAGCTGTCATTCTCAACTGCTCTGCCGAGGGTTATCCCGTTCCCACCATTGTCTGGAAGTACTCAAAAGGTAGGATTCCTGTGGTGACCACTGGGCACAGGCTAATTCTGGCTCAATAACATCCCGCTGACCTGTGAGCTGATGTTTTAATCTTCAAATTGCCAGGGAGTGGCAGGGTGCAATAAGGGGCATACCAGTCACGTTTTATAGCTCATAAATCATCTCCCCAAGCACAGTGCTGGCCACTGTCCCACACAAGGCTGAGCTGGATGGACTTTTTCTCTGCCCTGGAGATGTCCTGGCTGCGCCTGTGAGCCTGTGTCAGCTGTGGCCTCAGCAGGCGAGGGATGAAAGGGATGGCTGGGAGAAAAGAGACACAGCTTTAATTGAAACAACCTCAGCACAAGGTTCACCAGCAGCATTTGGCTGATTTTTTCTTTTCCCCCTTCAAAATTCGTGATAACATGGCCAATCACACCTTTTCAGCAAAGAAGGGAGGTCAGGTAGCATTAACATAAGCAGTAATTCAGTATGCGCTTTACATAATGCTTTAGCATTTTCTTCTCGTGTAACAGAGCATTAAAAGTGGCCCCACTTGACCCTCAGTAACCATAGGAAATTGACTGCTTTTTAATTAAAATGTGCTGCCTGATAGATTGCATCTCCTGGCCGGTTGTCTTCTGGTAGGTTTTAGCAAAAAAAGGCATTTTGCAGACTCTGTACCCAATCCAAATGATTTCAGCTCCTTAAAAAACAAAATGAGGTGCTGCTGAGAAGAAATCTTTATGTAACACTCCATGTCATTTTTGGCTTCCTTAGGATCTAAGTCCAAATTGTATTTGAAGAAAAAAAATGGTGAGAGAAGAGTTCACGTTAAAGACTATTCTTATTGATAAATTATGGTTTGTTGCAAGAAGGGTGCAGAGTTCCAAATTCCATTAATCCCAGTGGTATAAGGGGTTTTAATTCTGAATATAGGGCACAAAGAGGTAATTCTGGTTTGCAGTGTTTGTGTGCTGAAGGAGGTTGCCAAGCCAACCTAGATGAGTTGTAATTAACTGTGAGGAGATAAATAACCTGTCTTGGAATGATAGAATAGCTGGATAAGTCCTCTTTCAGACTCATCCACGCAGATGTGTGGGATAAGATTCTCTCCTGCTCAGGAAGGACTTGGGCTGTAATAGCAGTAAAAACGTGTGTGAAGGGTAAAAAACCTTTGCAAACTGCTACACAAAATTTTTTCCAGTTTTTTCCAGCAGCTGTCCTCAGGAGTATCAGCCCTTTCCTTTCTGTGAACACTAAATTCTTCCTACAATTTTTCATGTGAAGAAATGCAGGAAGTGAGTGGGCAATCAATGGAAGGCATCTACAGATAGTAAAGGATAAATGTGCATTCCAGCTAAATGACGGGAAAAATGGCTTGTTAAAGAAAAAAAATTGACACAAGGAAAAGCTGGACATGAATATGACTAAAACACGTTAAAAATCAACAATGGCAACTGATTTTTTATGAAAAAATTATAACTTTAACGTTTTTAAGTTCACAGTATTGGTCACCAGGCCTTCAGTGCAGGTGTAAGTTCCCAAAGCAAACTATGTAGGACTAGAAGTACTTTTGATATGCATGCCTGGTCTTTTTTGATATTCTAGATGTTGTATTCATAGGTTGTTCTAGATTTCTGTGTTGTACTAAATAATTCCCCATAATATTTATTCATCGTATTTCCTCCTGGGTTGACTCAGCCAACTGTTTATGGTAATTAATGCTGACAGATATTAACTTTGTGTACAGAAAGTGGTGTAAGAGAATTCCACTGAAGAAGAGCACCTCTTGACTTCCCTGAAAAATCCCATGTCCTGCTGCCAAAGTAGATTGTAAACCCCTTTGTTACAAGAAACGTGTCCTAATCTATATTTAGAGAGTCCCTAATGCTGGAGGAACCTGAACTTGTGGTGACAGTACAGCAGGATCCTCTTTCCTGTTCCCTAAATCACCCAGTATCTTATTTCCAAGGAAAAGTAGGTTCTTTCCTAAAACCAACCTTGATACAAAAATCTTTGGCTTCCTGTTTTTATGGACCTTCCATTTTTACAGTGCTGCCAAAAATGTCTAATCAGTGGTCTGAGCTTTTTGTTGTTTTCTTTATTTTATTTTGATTTTTTTGTGAATTTTTTTTTTAGTTTTTTTTAACAGTCTCAATAAATACTGGCCACAATCATGGCAGAACAGAGATTTTGTGTGTCACCAGTCCATCAGCTGCAGCAGGAAACAAGAGAAACAGTCACTGATGTGGTTTTCCATGTTACCCAGGGTTTCATAAACAAGGTCCTGGAGGTCCCCTGAGTGTGCCATGTTTGCTACAACAGACATCACTCTCAGTCATAAGAAATTCATTTGCTGTATGCATTAGGGATGCATACTGCTATGGCTGTTCAGCTGTAATTGTCAATAATTCATCAGCCTCTAAATGTACAACAAATGTGCCTTTTCACCCATGAACGGGCTGGAAATCTTCATTTCCTCTCTCCCCCTTCCTGGTTCTTCGGCTTTGTGCTCCTTTAGTATGGGCAAATTATTGCTGCTGGTGCATTCCAAAAGTCTTCCTTCTTTTCATGCAATGAATTCAGTTTGGATAAAGAACCATTCCGTTTGTTCTGATCGTGTCAGAAGCCACTTTAGCTGCATCGAGCCTCCAAGAACGGGAAGCTATAGTTTGTGCCTTATTAAAAATAAAAATATGAGATGCTTTCTAACATTTTTTTCCGTGGGTTTCTCGCTCCAGGTGCCGGGGTTCCCCAGTTCCAGCCGATCGCGCTGAACGGTCGGATCCAGCTGCTCACAAACGGCTCCTTGCTGATTAAACATGTGCTGGAAGAAGACAGTGGATACTACCTCTGCAAGGTCAGCAATGATGTGGGAGCAGACGTCAGCAAGTCCATGTACCTCACTGTTAAAAGTAAGAACTGAAACGCTTCTCTGTGATCCAGATTGAGTGAAAAAAGTCTTTACTGCATCCTTAGTTTGGAGGGAAGGGAAGCGGGTTGGGAGGGGAGAGGTGGGATTTGTTGGCTTTGATTTAATTTTGGCTTTCAGCTGCGTGTGGTAGCACCTGGAAGTTAGGATGGTTCATGAAAACCCTTGTTTGGCAGAGCAAGAAAAGAAAGTTTGCACCAGGTCTGAAAACTATCCCTGAGTCGTGAAGGGAAAGTAAGAAAATTTGTGGGTCAGGAGTAAAAAGCAGTAACAAAGGAGAAGTACCCACAGCAATTGCCAAAAATCTCAAAAACTGAAGGAAATATGGATTAAAAAGACAATCAATTCTCAATATATGATACATAGAAACTATAGGTAGGTGGTAGTTAGTATTTTTATTTTTATTATTATTGGTAGATACAACAAGATATTACAACATACTCTAAGATTTCATAGATACAGCCACAGTAGTTATTTTGACTTAGCCAGGTAATTTTCAGAAAATCCATCTAATCACACAAGCTCAACCTGTCTGTACTTTCCAGGCACAAGAGACAAAAGCAATCCAGTTTTCAAGTGCATGTCACCTGTAATTCCTTGAAACATCAACACAGTTTAGAAAATAGAGGAAATAGTATGGGGGAAAAAAAGGTGTAGAGATAACATAATTTCTCACTAGAGAAAAAAAGAGACTGTTGACACATCAGCATGCCAAATGTTCCTGGATGACCTGTCAGACCAGTATGGAAAGAGGTCACCACACTATGCACTTTCATGTTTGATTTTTGAAGATTTACAGAATGCTTTGAAGTTCTGGGATGCCAATTAGCTTGAAAAAGTTTTTCCCTTGAAAGTAAAGAGAATTTTTTTTTTTCCCAGAAAAGAAGAAAAATCAAATTTATTCTCTGTTGGAGAGTGCACTTTAGACCATTAATGTTTATGCTTAGGGGTGTTGTTTGTTGCTGAGAATTAATAACTAAGTTATTTTATGAGTGTCAAAAATTTGCAAGCCCCAATACCTCAGATGTCCTCCCCACTCTTAATTTACCATAGTGACTTCATCTTCTAAAAAAACAACATGATGACCTCTCCAGCAAATTTATTAATTGAACACTTTCTCTGTGGGTTGGTAGAAGTTCCAGCTTCTGTGGTTTGCAGAACTGGCCATTTTTGGGCCAATCTTCATGCAGGAGTGAGGCAGTGCTGTAATATTCTACCAAGAGCCAGCTTCCCTCCGCTTGGCAGCCGTGCACGCTGCCTGTCTGATCACTGCATGCAGTTTCATGTGTGATAAAAGAGCATCCCTTATCAAATAAGAGCAGGAGCTTCCCTGGGGAGCCAGTTGCTGTTTGAACCTAATGAAAACCCCTCTGGCTCTGAGATAGCAGGGAGCAGCCTGTGCCCCTCACACACCCACACTGACACCAGTCCAGCTCCAGCACGGCTGCTGGAGAGAGCACTGGGAGGGTGTTGGTGTGAGCAGGGAAGAGGCAGAGCTTTAGTTTCCATCAAACTCTCATTAAGGACAAGATGCTCTGGGGAAATGGGCCTCGGGTGTGGCTGGATCCCCTGTTCTGGTGGTGAGGCTGTGGCTGATAATATTTGCACCTGGTCAGGAGGACGGACTCCAGAGTGAGGGCCTGGATTTGCCTTTAATCTCTTTTGTCATTCACCATTTCCTTTTTCTGTGTGGTTATTCTGGATACTTTATTCTCCCCACAAGCCTGTTCCTTGGCCCTGGTCCTCAAGTTTAGTCCTCCTCTAGGCAGAACTCTTGGTCTTCCTTCATGAAACCCACAGTGTTCTCTGTTAGTTGATCCTTCTCCACAAGGTCACCCTAAATGCCTTCTTTAGGCAGAGGCAGCAGGTGAGACCTGGCCCGTGCAGTTGTTTCTGGGTCACACAGTTGGTAAGTAAGAAACGGCTTCCAAAACATAAACAAGGATTGGCATTGATGCATTTCCTTGTGGCTTCCTTGTGACAAATTGCCTTCCCACCTTCCTTCAGTCTATTCATGGGTTATCCCTGAGCAGTAGCTCAAATCATCTGATAGAAAAAGCAGAGTGGCTTGGATGGATTTGGTCGCTGATCATGAAACTAGAGTGGCCCTCAGAAACATGACAGCAGTCCCTTTTACACCTAATTCCTTCACTTCTTGTTCCTTGTGCCACAGATACCTGGTGCCTGCAGGTGCTAACCACTGATAGCATCACTGAACTTAAAAATAAACCCTCTCGTGCACAGGAGGTTCTTCTCCATGTTTGATAGAAGTTAGTAACACTGATGGATAAAGTTTTACCTTTCATAGATCTTATTAAAAAATCTCTTAAATGAGCTGATTTTAGTCCTCCAGAATTTTCACTGTCACGTGTATCTAAACAAAAAAGCTGTCGACCTTTGTTGTCAAAAAAGAGTAGGAAAATTTTAGTTTTGGTAGTTCAGGAGTGGACAGGATGAAAATTGATTTAATGTATTTCCGTGACTCGCTACCTCTAAAACTGATGGAAAACCCATGTCAAGCTATAAACCAGCTGGGCTTGCTTAACAAACTCTTAGTGTTAAGGGGGGAGTTGTAATAATTCCAAATATACATTTATTTAGTGCCTCAGTGTTTGTTGAGTGACAGGTTTGTGTCAGAGGAGCTAAACCAACTTCTTGGTTGAAGGGAGATTGCATAGAAGGGAGTGCAAAGAAAGAGGAAAAGAAAAGAAAAAAGAAAAGACAAAAAGAAAGGAAAAGAAATAGAGGAAAAGAAATAGAGGAAAAGAAAGAGGCCTGAGGAACACCATCAGAAATGTGAAAAGAACAAGCTGCCAGCATCAATGCTGAACCAGGAACCACGGGGCAGAAAATTTTCATTTAGCAGCTATTATCCTTCTCCCTTTCTTTTCAAGGAATGGACATAAAAATCATGATCAGTGAATTTTTCTCTTTTTGTGATTCAAGGATAAGTAGTTCCCAAATCCTGTATTCACTAAGACACACAATATTAGAAAGTTATGAGAGATCTGGAACAAGGAATCTAGTGCTGTCTTGAGAAATGACTCCTGGTGCTTGGGATGAGAAGACTTCTGAAGAATTTCTATAAAGGATAATGAGCCTTTAACATGAAGGGAAGAACTAAAATTATTTAAAGGTTGCCTGGGAGTCACAGGGGAAGAGATGACTGCTTAAAACAGACTGCCTGCCTGCCTTCATCTGAATAAATGTCACCCTTCCTAATTCCACTTTAGGGGCTATATATAACATGATAGAATGGTATCCTGATAAAATTACCTCCTGAAATGCAAGCTTGCATTGAGGCATGCATCTTCATGTGTAAATAATCTGTTGGAGGCAACCACGTTAGCCCTGCCCGTTCTTAAATCTATCACTTCTTTCCGTGACAGTGTGGAGCCTGACAAGTTTTAATCTGATCATCAAAACATTTCCAACAAATCCCGTCTGCCAAGAAAACAGAATTGCTTCATTCACTTTCCCCTCAAATATGCTTCTTAGCTATTGGCGTTATATGTGTTTAATACATAAACCTAAAGCTGTCAGTCAGATCCACAGCTCCTTCCAGCAGGAACATGCTAATCCCAGCTAATTCTTTTAATGCCAAGTTTCACCACTTATACATTTTTTTTTTTTGAAAAAAAAAAAACAACTTTAAAAATTGTTGCCTATAACAAGAGCTGATAGAATAACAGGAGAAGAAGCTGGTTGGGAAAGGGAGCCTGGTAAAACTGATGCCCTCTTCCTGCACCACGTCATGTTTCTATCTGCCCCTGCCTCTCTCACAGTGCTGCCTGTCCATGCTGACCACGACCTCTTCCAGGCCAGAATTGTTTCTCGTCATCTTCAGACAGCTCGTGGAGCAAAGGGACCTCAATCACACAACTAACTGCTACTGCAGAAGAAATAAAATATAACCGTAATTACAAACACAAATAAGCCCAGAAGATGGGTATGGATGGAGGCTGAATGGCGTGGAGCTCTTTTCTCCACTGCAAGCTAACAGTTGTTCCACCATATGGCTGAAGCACTGCAGCATTTGTTTATTGAGATGGATGGGAAGCTGTGCCTGTGAAGCTTTATCCAGGCAGGATAAAGGGACAATTTCCATGTGACCAGGCAAATGAGTTTGCTCTGCTGTGACACCAGCAGCAAAGCCAGCAAGCTGTGATGGAGAACTCACTATGCTCTGCTCACCAGGGTGCCTCTAAATGCTCATTTTAGTCTTTGGGAAAATAATTCCTTGCTGAGAGAGCAGGAATGTTGAGATCTGCCCGATTGCTACTTTTCCTTGTGTCTGAAAAGCCACTTTCTCATTAAAATGCATGTATCCCACAAGGTGTCAGTAAGGGTGGCGTTGCCTGTTCTACATTTGCAAAGATAGATTATCCATGATATGTGGTAAAGGAAGCTTAAAATCACTGTCTCTAATACCTCCAAAAAACACTTATAAGAAGGATAGCAATAATGCTATGTCAAATTCACCTGAGCCCAGTTATTTTGATCTTTCTTAATATTTCTCTGTTCCATTTTTCTCATAGTCCCATGGTCTGTAAATACTATTTTCCATGGAAAAACAAAACAAGACAAAAGCTCCCTTCTCTTTTTGTGTGCCCTGATTTACTGTTTTCTTCTTCTGACATTCCGCCATCTTTTTTTTTAAAAAGGCTTTTTCATTTATTTGATTCTTCATCCTTATTTTGCAGTTACCTCAGGTAGAGTACACCTTTGTGAAATGGACAAATTTGGCCAAAATTGGTAAAAATCTCTAGCTGGTTGGCTTGCATGGGTCCTGAGAATGAAAGAGTGGGGCAAAGGCAAAGAAAAAAAATAGTTTCTTTGAACTGAAACTACTCTCAAATCCCAAACAGTCCTTTCTGCTAAGCTGGTCAGCTGCCCTTGCCCACCTTTGCCCTTGCCCTCATGACAGGCAGCTCTCTCTCTTTTACCATCTATTTCTTGGCAAAAAAGGCAAAAAACTGTGTTAAATGTGAAGCTGTGAATAAACTGTTTCAACTCCAAGTCGGTGGCGATGAACCGTAACGCTCTTTATGTTTTAATTTTGTGTCCTTGCCCGTGGCAGGGGGGTTGGAACTGGATGATCTTTAAGGTCCGTTCCAACCCAAACTGCTCCATGATTCTATGACTCTAATTGTGTATTTTCATGAAATGCACAGTCTAAAAGATGCCGGGAGTGAACCCTGGAAACACAAGAGATCTCCCTGGATGCAAGCGCTCCCTCTCGTTGGCAAAACAGCCCATTTTTTTCCTAATGAGGTCCTCCCACAATGAGAAAGGAACAGGGGTCTAAATGCTGTTTTCTGCCTCTTCAAACCTCTGGCACAGCTTTGATTTAGGGACTCGCACTTTAATCACCCATCATGTGTCATTACCCCGACAGGCGGCAGCAGCCGCCAGACACGAGCGCCGATAAATTGCGCCGAGAATCGCTGGAGCGATCCTTTGTTGATTTTCCTTTACAGCTATTCCATGGCAGATCAGCTGTCATAACAACACAGCGCCTCTGGCAACAGAGGGAAATTAAACATGAAGTATGTTCAAGGTAGCTGGTAGAAGGCTGGAATATCCCTTTTCTTCCGTGCCTTCAAATGCTCCCTGCTCCTCTCGGTAACGCCAAGCCCGTGGCAATTCTCTTGTAAGGTAATTGCCAGATGTGCTGCAGCACACATACTCAGGTGGGTTTGTATGCAAATCTTTGCAATGCTCTCATTTAAGGAGAAGAGGAGAGGTAAGAACCTCTTTCTTGCTCTTTTCTTTTTTTTTACAAAATATTTTTCAAACAAGAATATAGCAGCCCTTTTTCTTTTCCTCAAGGCTGGTTGCACAGCAATGTTTCCAGCAGAAAGGTGAAGCAGATTTTTCTCCCAAAAGTGCACACAGACTATGCTGTATCAACAGTATCATGT
Source organism: Gymnorhina tibicen (assembly GCA_013399875.1). Lineage (NCBI taxonomy): Eukaryota > Metazoa > Chordata > Aves > Passeriformes > Artamidae > Gymnorhina > Gymnorhina tibicen. Next base: position 37,681 of record VXAZ01007129.1, on the reverse strand, counting down.
TTATTGCCTTTTTTTTTTTTTACCCCAAAAATAGCTGTCTCTCTCAGCTTTTTGATGCCCAAATGACAACATTGAAAAGGGAGCATGGGTGAGGTTTATTTTCAGAAGTTTCCTTTCTGTGGAAATTTTCAGAGTGGATACAGACTACTGAAAAATTACCAGTTTAAGAAAGTTGTGATGATTTAGTCTTTCAAATGCCTTCACAACATCACATTTTTTAGAAAGCCTCATAAAGGACAGGATTCACAATACATGTACTCTGGCTGCTGTTTTATTTTCTCTCTTTACAGAACAGATTAGTAATATATATACCACAGGTATTTCAATATGTTCTCCTTCCTCAGTACTAATATTTCTTGTGTCCTGTTAAATTATCACTTTATTCAGAGGTGTTACTTGGCTCTCAGATGGCAATGAACTCTGTGTCCAGGTTTGGCCAAATGTGGTCAGAAACCTCTGTGCCACAGGGATCATTTCAGATCCAGGGCTGCAGCTCCTCTGCAAACACTGCTGAAACAAGACTAGAAAATAACATCTGATCTATTCCTTCATCTGAGATGGTGGTGTGGCGGGGATTGATACCAGCTAGACAGATAATCCATTCATAATAACCATCATTGAGAAAGTACAAATTTCAGTGTCTTGTATTTGGCACGATTCTTCAAACCCTACTGTGCTCGAATGTAATAATCTGTAATTCTGAAATGTTCTAAAATGGGAGGAAATATTCTGGAAATTATTCTCACTGGTGGTTTAGAATCATAGCATCTCAGAATATCCTGAGCTGGAAGGGACCCACAAGGATCATCCAGTCCAGCTTCTGACCATGAACAGGATACCCCAAGAGTCACACCATGTGCCTGAGAGCGGTGTCCAAATGCTCCAGGAGCTCTGGGAGGCTGTGACCATTCCCTGGGGAGCCAGCGCAGTGCCCAGCACCCTCTGGGGGAAGAACCTTTTGCTGATAACCAGCCTAAACCTCCTCTGACTCAGCTTCAGGCATTTTCCTCGAGTCTTGTCACTGTTCACAGTTCTTCTGCCCAGGGCAGGAGTTGTGCCCCCTGTGCAGGGAATTGCTGGGCTCAGCCCCTGCCCAGGGCAGGAGTTGTGCCCCCTGTGCAGGGAATTGCTGGGCTCAGCCCCTGCCCAGGGCAGGAGTTGTGCCTCCTGTGCAGGGAATTGCTGGGCTCAGCCCCTGCCCAGGGCAGGAGTTGTGCCTCCTGTGCAGGGAATTGCTGGGCTCAGCCCCTGCCCGTCCCTCTGGTGCCACTGCTGGGCCCCGGAGCAGAGCCCGGGCCCTGCCCTGAGCCCTCCCTGCAGCCAGGGACACCCAGGGCTGAGGGCCCCTCTCGGCCGGGGCTCCTCTCGAGGCCGAGCAGCCCCGGCTCCCTCAGCCCTTCCTGGGCACGGAGATGCTCCAGGCCCTTCCTCAGCCCCGCAGCCCCTGCTGGCCCCGCTCCAGGAGCTCCCTGGCCCCGCTGTGCTGAGGAGAACACAGTAATTACACTTGGACATTTATCCCAGAAACTCTTGTCAGAACACACCACTCTTGTAGAATAAAAATTCTTTAAATATATTTATTTCTGATTTTTTCTTAAAATGACGAAGTGGTTCTGAATCTCCAAGTCAGCTGCACAGAATGTGTCCTAATACAAATAGTGTTAGGACAGTGTCCTCATAAGTTATTTCCTTTTTCTCTTCAATCCTTGTGGTACAGGAGTAATAACTAACCACTAACCATGCCCACAACCCAGCAGTGATGTTTACTGGTTTATCTGAATCAAACTGTTTTCCAATGCGGCATGGATATAGATACACAGACTTGATTTTTCTTGAATACTTACCTTCAGGGCCATTTAATGCTTAGATCTGTACATTTACCTGGATTTTCATGCTATTAAATTTACTAATTTTTCTGAGTAACATTTTAAAATACAAATGCTGCTGTGAATACATTAGCTTCATTTGTGGGGTGGGAGTTGTCTGCAGTGTGTTTGATGGGTTTAATATCGGCTTCTGGGGGAGGAAGTGGATGCAGGATCTATTGCAGCTTATTTTTATATTTGCAATGTCATCAAAAGTTGGGTCCATGTCTTGCTAACAAAGACTAAATAAACTTAAATCAAGAGAGCGTTGTAAAGCAATAGTGGGATGTAAATTAATTTAGTGTCTATGTGCAGTACACGTGACCATTTCCACTTCAGAAAAGGTAGCTCTTACAGTGCTGTGCTTTTCCCTTTCCTTTTTCCTTTCCCTTTCCCTTTCCCCTCATCCCTTTTTGTCTATGTCAGCTTTGCCAGCTTTGAGGTACATCTCGTTTAGAAAGTAACCCTGTTCCAGCAGGACGAAGTCTCAGAACGCCTCATTATTATTTTATATGAGTTTAGGACTTGCAGAATGCTCTTTGAGCAGCCAAAATAGAGGGCAGAGTCTTAAATTATATTTCTTCTTATGTATCAGCTTCTTCTGCACTTTGAATGACTTAGTCACTGTCTCTTTCAGTGAAAAGCCTACATTTCAGAAGTTTATTCACTTTTTTAAAATTATTGAATGCTGTCATAGGACCTGCATTACGATTCTTTAATGATTTTTCATTTTGACTATTTATTTACTAACATTGTTTATCCTTTTCTTTAATGTGAAGTAAGAAAACCTAAACTGAGTTGTAATAAAAATAATAAAAATTACTTCACAATATCTGAAGAAATATGTAGGATATAAACTACACTTGAGTATCAAGTGACACAGATGCCAAATCAGTTACATTTTTCTGTATAATTCTCCTGCAGCAAAAGAAAACTATAAAAAATGGTTTTTATATGCAAATATTTTATGCTTTGGATAAAAGTTTATTCCTTTAAAAAAATAATATCACATGTCACTATTATCCAAAGATGATCTTTTATAACTGCTTCCATCAGTGCAATTTTAAGCTTTTATTTAAGGAAAGCAATTTTGCCTTCAAACATAAAGAGTCCTTTTTTTTTTTTTTTTAGGTGGTAGTACTTTCTTTTCATCTTCAAAACAGTTTTTCAAAAATCGCCTGGTGGTTTTGTTCAGATCCCTCTGCGAAAATCCTACAGCGGTGCTCCGTGTGAGCACAGTGAATAGAGTCCGTGATAATCAACATAAACAAAAATTTAATTTCTATCCGGGGCAGGGGGTGGGGCTCACAAAAGGAGCAGAAAACGCAAGGCAGGAAGAAGAGCTGCCTGCAAGCTGAAATGCTGCACGCAGGGCAATTTAAGGCACTGCTTCCTACACCTACAATCAGAAGAAAGGATTTGCAAATGCAGATTTTCTTTCAGCAGTCTGTTTGCTTTGTGGGAAGCAGGCTTCCTTCACCCCATACCCGTCCCTAACCATCAGGAATCGCCCGCTGCATCAGCACGTGAGCTCCCATCCACACTGTACATTCAAATATTTGTCTGGTATGTGATGTTTGAACAAATCTGAATATGTTGCTTTTATCTTTCTTGAGGGGGAAAAAAAAAAAAAAAGGAAACGTCCACTTATGGCCACAGCGATTGATTTCTGAGTCTCTTCGCAGTATAGATAACTGAAGAAGCATGGCTCCATTTTTAGATAAATCTTATTAGAATCCTGCAGGGCTGAGGAATGAATCGATTTGGTCTGTCAAGCCAGGAGATAATGAAAGAATGAGCTCTTACTGTTGGCCTAATTACTTATGATTAATCTAACCCCATCCATTTTTTTTTAACTGTCTCCATCAGGCCACTGAATAATTAGTCCTGCATCCAATTTTTGTTTTCTTTTCCAATTCTGAGTTGGAGTATTTGATCACACAAGAATTGTGTTGTCCAGGCAATTATGTGTCTTTGCGACAATAATTTTAGATTCTGTGTCATCAATTATTTGGTGTTTAGCTTCCACCTGGACAAATTCCTGCCCCTGGGAAAGCAATGTTCTGTAATTGTATGGATGTAGGTGAGCACAGCACCAAACTCAGAAAGGGGAAATGATCCTTCAGGGAGGCAATAAATGTTATAGCTCCAACCACCATTTGTGACTCGTCAAAGAGTTTTTTCCTTTAAAATTCCCCTGTACAGGGGGATGTGTTCTCAGGTGATGGTGGGAGCAGCCCAGTGCGTGCAGGGATTGGCAGTGACATTTAAACTCCCCGATTTTACAAATGAAACTTCTGGGGAAATTTCCGCTACTTCATTCTGCAAAAAAATGTTATTAGGCTGAAAAGATCTCTTTCTGTGTTTGATCTATGGAAGTTAAAGGCCTCAATTATCAATATTATGTGCATGAACGTGTGGCTACTCACAGCACAGAAATACAGAATCATTGAATGGCTTGGGTTCTGTGCGTGATTCCACGAAATTTGATCCCTAAAGTTACATCAACCTAAAAAAATGCATCTTAAATATTATGTTCCTATAGCCATTTCTTCATCAGAACCCTGATTTACAGAAGTAGTGTGTGCAGAGTTGTCTTTCATGTCATCAGTGATGTGCTGAAGGGTGCTTAGCAAAGGGGATGGCGATTTAGGAAATCAAACATACGTTGCTTGTGTTTGGGGGTTTTGTTGTTGTCGTCTTAAAGTTTGGCTTAAACTTCTAAGAAAAAGTTGTCCAGCAAACGTTTTAATGCTTTGGGAATGAATGGTAAAGCAGCAGCTGACGCCTGGCTTTCCTTCAGCACTGCAAGTTCTCTCAGATCTGTCTCCCCATCCTGAACTTTTCTCATATTAGTTTAAATAAACTCAAAAATCATGTCATCAGTGACCTAACAAGCACATTTTTCTACTAATAGACTTGCCACATTGATAGATAAGTACCTGAGAAACAATCCTGTTCTCTTGCTTCCATTTCTTTCGTTGCAAAGGGCAAAGGATTTGAAGGCTCAAATGTCATTTCTGAAAGTGAGATGGTATAAACCTGTGATCACAAAATGAGAAAGAGACAGAAAATAGAGCTGTTGCATAAATCCATTCTGCTGCAAATCATCAGAGCGGTAGAAGGAGCATCTGTTAGATGATTATTTTTTCCTGCTTTTAATTACTAGCCATTGATTTGGGTAATTGCCCACATGTACATACACAATAGTGCAGCAGGATCTCACTTCTGCCGCCTTATCTCAAAACTGGCTTTTAAAATAAGTGCCTATTACTGTGAGTGCTCTGCAAGAAAGCAGCACTCTGCTGTATCCTTGTCTTGCTTTGCAATGCAACCTAAATGTTGCATTTACAACCGGTACGAGCTGGCTCCTCGCCATGCACTTACAGCCATAAACCCACACTCGGAGCAAGGCAAATCTCCTGCCATCAGATTTTTAAGTGGTGACTTGCCGAGCTGAAATGAGGGAGAACAGACTTTCCATAAGTGGCTGCATATTGTTGTGGAAAATCCAATTACCACTTGCTAAATGCCCAGGTCTGAGATTTAAATAAGAGCTAAATGAAGTGTCTGGCTTTTAAGGAAAATGGGAATGCACCTAAACAGTGAGGAAGACCATTACAGGAGAGCACAGTAATCCCTGGGTGCCCTCAGGAGTTTTGCTGATTCCCTGTAGCATCCATGGCTGTTCCCAGACGTATTTCAGGGAACTCACCAGTGCAGAGACAGCTGTGAATGAGGACTCATCAGTTTTATTTGCACATATAATGAAAATAATGCATTGCACAGAGGTGCTAACTCTCTCCCTTTGGGCTCTTAAACCTTTCAGTGTGGAAGACCTCCCAAAAATGCTTAAAGAGGTATTCAAAAACTGAGAAAGGAGAGAACAACCTGGCCAGAAGGAGAAGGCTGGCACAAGCACTATTTTGCTTGGCTAGGATGACTTTTTCCTTGGCTGTAATTTGCTTTTAGCCCCTGTTATCTGCTTATTTCACCTGTCAAGGCCCAGGAGCAGAATAAATCAGCCTCTCTTCTGAATGAGGGGGCTCAAATGTGCAATCCAGTGGCTTGGCAGCTGGGTGTCCCAGTGTCTGCTGAGCACGGGGGATATGCAGAGTAATTACCCGACAATTAAAGAGGTTGAATTTCCTCCCATTTGCTGTGGGGTAGGCCTGTAGACCTGGGCAGTTACCATGGCCTTGCTGACACCCAGCAAGCCCTTCAGATGTTACAAATGTGCTTTTTTATGTAAATAGACACATTCTGTCTTCTGCAATTCCCAGGAAGTTCCTTAGATCTTGTCCATATTCAAGATTGTTTCTTCTTTTGCTGATTATTCCAGCATATTCCAGTGGCATCATGGCTTAGCTGTATAACTATAAACCTCTCACGTGGGCACTTTCTGGAGCAAGACTTGGCTTTTTGCAGTTTAATTACAATCACTTTCAAAAGCAGGGGACAAGAGAACAGAGAGACGAAGCCCAAAACAGAAACCTGAAGCAAATTTTGCTTCAGCTCTTGAGTTTGAGCGAGCTGAGCCTGTGAAATGTAGGAGCTTGGAAGCACCAGGGATTTAACTTGGGGCCATCCAGGGATATTTTAGCTTGGAATGCACAGGAGTTGGAGTACTTTTAAGGGATCTGTCACATACTTCCAGCTTGCTTATACCAAAGCAGCTCAGCTTAACAGTGCATTAGCCTATTTCTCATGCAGAGTGATGTAAACCAGCCCAGGGGAGCGTTTCAAAGATGCTGAAATGTGAGTGACCTTGAGGAGTTGCACTCTCATACTTGTATAAATTGCTTTTGTACCCAGAAAAGGGGAAGTCAGACTGTATCAAGTGTTATAAACCATCCAACTGGTTTGAGTCGAGGGAATCTGTGCTCCTTTTTGTCTCTCCCCATAAAACAAGTGGATTTTTTTCCCCAAGTACCGTTGGATACCTAGACAGACACAGTTGTCATTATGGACATAATGATCTGGAGGACAAAATCGTCTGTTTGCTTTAAATCAAATTTTGCTCATTCAGCTCCTTGCCTTGCCTTGCCTTGCCTTGCCTTGCCTTGCCTTGCCTTGCCTTGCCTTGCCTTCCCAAACCTTCCCAAACCTTCCCTTCCCAAACCTTCCCTTCCCAAACCTTCCCAAACCTTCCCAAACCTTCCCTTCCCTTTTTCCTTCTCTTCCCTTTTTCCTTCCCTTCCCTTGCCTTCCGTTCCCCATGGGAAGTAACTTCACAGCACCACTGGACATGTTGTTTCCATTGAATATTTTCTGGAAAAATACACTTTCCAGCTAAATTTTGTGCAGCATTCAATGTTAGGCCAATCTGCTTACCATTTAAAAGGTATAGATCTTATCTCTGCTGGAAATAACCTTTTATCAGCATGTTTTCCCTCCAGCTGTTGAATCAAGACAGGGTTCTAAATTTACAGAAAGCTCTGATATCCCTGGTTTGAGTATGTGCAAGTTTTTCAGTTGTTTTTGCTTTTCTGAAATGAAGCCTGTGATGTACTTGCAATAGAAACACTTAACAGATATTCCTTGCTTGGGTCTACAACCCCACCAGTTTTGTAGGGGTATAGAAGTTTTATTTCCCCTTTTGAAAGCATTTTATTTTCAGGTGTTGTTATAAAGGATGTTACAATCAACAACTATAAAAATAATGCAATTAAAACTAAATAATATCTGAATTGTAGACATTGAGTTGTATAAGGTTCCTGTAGACCAAGATTAGGTTTTCCAGTTCTTATGTTTTTCACAGAAGAAAAAGCATATTTGGTTCTGAATCAGGAGCTTTGTTTCAGAGGAATAATCATACTTTGCCTATTTTTAATATAATCACACTATTTTTTAAATCCAACAGTGCAGGTATGCAACATGCATGTACAAATACAGATAGAACATCTTTTTAAGGTAGAGAGAATGATTTCTGCGTGTTAACTCCTTTGTTATGTCTCTTATATCAGCTGGTGTTAATATTGCTCTAATGTACTATTCCTGAAATTACTGCTCTAATTTACTATTCCTGAAATTCTGACTTTGCATTTCTTGACTTTTAAAATATTTTTAGCTTACATCATGAAAATATATGTTGTTATTTTATTCACTTTAACTAAAAAAAGTCTAGTGCACACTGAAGCTGATGATTATTCTGGAGGTGCAGAGTAAGAAAGGCTACTAAGTACACCCATGTTTAGTATTTCAAGCCTCAGAGCAAAGTTAATGGTGCATATAAATAATTATTTGTGCAATATACTCATAATCCATGGATCACTCTATGGAAACCATATGTAAGAGGCAATTAAAGTCAAAGAGATCTGAAACACTTGGACAGGAGGGGTGTGCTTGGGTCCTCTGGAGTGCTGTCCACGAAAGAGAGAAGGAACCAACAGAATGCAGCAGCATCTCTTAAAAAAAAAAGAGTTTGTTGATTTTGTTTTGCAAGAAAATATCCCCACCACCTCTATTCTGGAAAAGCCCAGCTGGTGCTTTGTGCGTCTTTGAACCCCATTCAGAATTTAGGCTTAGGGAGGAGCAGCTCAGCTCTTGGTTCCCTGGCTCCCTCCTGTCCTTTTTTTAATCTTCCTGGAGGATCCAGCTGGTTCCAGCTTTCATCAGTTGTAGCTTTTCTGCACAGAGACAGTTTTCAAACATCTTCCCAGGGATCCAGTCTCAGCCTAATTTCTTTAGACACGTTGAGGGCAGCTTTCCTGAGGCCTGTATCTGTGGCAGGTTCGAAATTTCATTCACCCGCAGCTATTTTTGTGTGGCCGCTCCTGCATGAAAACTTCCCCATGAAAATATTTTGCATGCCCAAACAGAACCTTCTGAAAATCCAAACAACACGAAAATATCTATGTGCAATTTGTGTGGCCTCGAGGGAGAAGAGTGGATTATCAGGCTTGAAAGCAAATTTTGGGAGTCTGAATATATCCTTTTTTTTTAGGAAGCTCTAAGCAGCGAGAAGCAGGATTGAGTTTGTGGTGACATTACATCAAAACCATGGCAGAACTTTTATCAAGATGTTGAACCATCAAATATATTGGCAAAAATATGATGGCAAAAATATATGAGGAAGCCAGAGATGGACAATTCATCAGGAACTGGAGTGACAGGACAAGGGGGAATGGCTTCAAACTGAAAGGGGAAATTTGGGTTAGATTTTGGGAAGGAATTTTTCCATGGGAGGGTGGTGAGGCCCTGGCACAGGGTGCCCAGAGCAGCTGTGGCTGCCCCTGGATCCCTGGAAGTGTCCAAGGCCAGGTTGGACACTGGGGCTTGGAGCAACCTGGGATAGTGGAAGGTGTCCCTCCCCGTGGCAGTGGATTGAAACGAGATGATCTTTAAAGTCTTTTCCAATCCAAACCCCTCTGTGATTTTGTGATTCTTACATAAAAATGCTCCACATGTCTGAACTGCCTTTATGAGAGTCTGCTTTCTATGCAGACAAGGATGTGAGCAGAGTGTTTTCTGTCTTGCGGCTGCAGGAGCAGGAGGGGACAGCCTGAGCTGCAGTGGGTTTGCTCTCCATGTCTCCAGCTTCACAATTTTACTGTGCACACTGATGAACTGTAATTGTTTCCTGGCTCCCGTCAGTAGGAGATGGGGTGACAAAGGGGTTTGGAGCATTGCTAGGTTCCTGTTTCTCTCACTGATCTCTATTAGAACAATCATTATGGTAATGATTCTAATCCAAGCTTCTGTAATATAACTCAGAAATAAATGCTTCTTGGTTAATATGCCTCAATTAATGGGTCACCCAGCGTAGCTGCAGCAGGTTGCAAGTAAGTAGCTTTCAGGATCTGAGCCCAAATGATTATAGGTTTTCTTTCCCTTTTTAGATGAAATGGATTCATAAGCCTTACTCAAATGAATCGCTCTTGTAGTCATTAATTATAGTATACACATGTTAATGACATCATTATCAGGAGATAACATAATGTCCCAAGGACCACGTGTTACAGTTGTTTCCTGTGCAAACAATTGTGCTTGATAACACAGCCTGTCACAAAATGTCAAAAGAAACCACATGGTGTCTGGAAATGATTGTGAAATTATCACGTGTCACAGCTATGTGTGTCATAAAAAATACCATCACGACAGAATTTTTCATTAGCTCTTGGGTGAGGGACACTGAAGAGAACAAATAATTCAGATATTGAACATCTCAAGTGCAGTACATAATGCAGCACTGAACTGCTTAAAGCATATCCTGTGACTGAATTAAAGTGCATTAGTCATGAATTCAGGATATGAACAGTAATAGGCAATATTAAGCACCTCGGGAGATTTTTATTTTCTTTTATTTATTAAACATAAACAGAAAGGAATTAGTCCTTTTAATATTCGACAGTTTAGTTCTCTTTTAGCACCTCCCTTTTAGCTTGTATGAGGACTGGGTATTAAGACTGTAAGAAACTTGCCAGTGTAACTCTTATTTTAGCAAATTAGATCCTGCTACAGCGCAAGTCAGGGCCAAAGTTCCTCAAGACTTCTATGGGATCAGAATTTCAGCCATGAGGCCTCACTTGAGCAACCTCAGTTTCATCCTTGCCATGATGCAGCAAAAATTTCAAGCCCATGGCCACCCTGTGGGTTTTGCTGCTGACATTCCTGGGAGCAGAGCTATTCACTAACAAGGACTGAACTCCCCCTTTCTGCCATCCATGGATTCTGGCAGTGTTACCATCTTCTGCAGTTTTCCTCCTGAACTCTGCAAGTGGAGATGTACTGGGTTACATATTTTTGGTTTTCCTGTTTTTCTTTCACCACTGAGCTGCAAAACATGATTGTTCTCCTGCTGGAAGGAAGCTGTGCAAAATCCTTGCCCAGAGCCAAGGGGTTCTGCAGGCACAGAAAGGTGGAACAGTTCTCTCCAGGACAGCAAAGGCTGCTTTTTACAAACATGCCAGAAGTTTTCCTCCTCCAGTGCTGCCTCTTCTGTAGGGTTACGTGGGACCTGCTGGCGCACAGCTCCCTCAAAGACCCATCAATACCCTGATCTCCCAGAGCTGTGCTTTTTGTAATCCACAAGACTGTTTTCAGATGCTCTGATGATAACAGTAATACTGCTTTCGTCATGAAGCAATTAGTACTTCAGTAATTAGCCATCAGTAACAAGGCAGACAAAGGGTCATACCCAAACTTTGCTCCTCCATCAAGATTCTGCCCCTGTGCCCCGCTCAGGTGAGAGCCCACCTGCAGAGCTGCCCCAGCCCTGGGGCCAGCACAGGGAGGACCTGGAGCTGCTGGAGAGAGGCCAGAGCAGGCACCAGGATGAGCAGAGGGATGGAGCAGCTCTGCTGGGAGGAAAGGCTGGGAGAGCTGGGATTGTTCAGCCTGGCGAGGAGAAGCTCTGGGGTGAGCTCAGTGTGGCCTTGCAGGGCCTGAAGGAGCCCCAGGAAACATGGAGAGAGACAATTCCCAAGGGCTGCAGGGACAGGACCCAGGGAATGGCTTCCCAGTGCCAGAGGGCAGGGCTGGATGAGACATTGGGAAGGAATTGTTCCCTGGGAGGGTGAGCAGGCCCTGGCACAGGGTGCCCAGAGCAGCTGTGGCTGCCCCTGGATCCCTGGCAGTGCCCAAGGCCAGGTTGGACACTGGGGCTTGGAGCAGCCTGGGACAGTGGGAGGTGTCCCTGCCCATGGCAGGGGTGGCACTGGATGAGCTTTAAGGTCCCTTCCAACCCAAACCATTCTATAATTCAAGGATAATTTCAAAAAGTGTGTGTTCCTGCTTCTGATGTTCACTTATATGAAAGATACATATGAGCCAATCAGCCTCCCTGAAGCAAGCCCAAGAGAGCTGACATGCAAATATTTTAGAAAATTTAAATCTGAAATTTTCTAAAATAACATCTCAGTTTACATGTTTGGACTCTCTGGTTCTAAGTGATCCCAAAGGAGAAAGACAAAACCATCTCAGAGTCTGCCTTTGAATTATATCTTTCCTTACCAGTAATAATGACATGGGAATTCCTGACAGATGACCTGGTTTTACACCTCCTGGGAGGATTCAATAAGATTAAGGATTCAGATTCCTCTCTTTTTTCACCTGGGGTACCAAGCCTTCCAATGGTCCCTACAAACCCATTATTCAGGTTTGCAGTGTTGCAGTTACCAGCTCGCTCAGCCCTGGTACAATAAATTACCAGTGACCCTTTTTTCACCTCTTTGCCTCAAACTCCCGTTCCTGCAAAGAACACCATCCAATTAAACACCGCAACAGGGGCCTCCTCAGGCAGGACGGGGGGAAGCTGTGTGACATTACCAGAACTTATTCTGGTAAAACCTGAGTCAGGGAACAGCCTGGAGAGAGAGGTGGAAGAGACCAGTGAGATTTATGAGAGACTGGCAGAGCTGGCAATAGAAACTGCAAGAGTTACTGGAGCTGCCAGCAACTTTGCAAGCTTTGGGATGGAAAATCAATGGATTATTATTTGTTAGCAGCAGTATTAAGAATGCACTTAACTGACAGAGGGCTGAGAAAGCTTTTCCTTTCTTCAGTGCTGCAGATTTGGTTGCATTTTTATATATATATATTTGTTGTTGTTGTTGTTGTTGTTGGTTTTTTTTGGTTTTTTTTTTTTACTTTTTTTTTTACAGTTCACTGGAGTTCAGCTTCTTAATGAGCTGTTCTTTTTAAGACGAATTCTGGGCACTCTGTCGATGCTGCTCATACAGAGCAACTGAGTCAAGGACACAGCATAAACACAGGACCATTTCAGGGACCACACAACTTTAAGAAGCTTCCAAGTTATCCTCAGAAAATCTTTGTGAAGTATTGGTTTAAATCTTTTCTGGATATATGGCTGCCTCCAAAGACAGCAAACATACCCCACTTCTGAGGAATAATTTGCTGCATAGACAATCAGGGCATATTTTTAGGAAGATCTCAATTGCACTCAGGGATGTTCAGCAAGTCTGCAAAGCCACTTGAACACCTAGAAATAAGTGAGGGACAACATCTGTCAAAGAAGGTGGGAGGTAACAGTCTAGAAATCCTTAATTTTGCCACAGAAAAAGTAAAATAAGAGTATCCCATGTGGCATTCGGCAAGGACTAGCCAAAGGACTTAATTTCTTTTCATTTACTATTTTCTAACCAAGTGCATGATCAAAAATAAGGCAAAAATAGAAGTAGCAACATTCCCCAACTTCATAACCCTGAGCACTGTGTACTCCCTGTACTAAAGAAGAACTCACCTTGTGGGGAAACAATGTTTGTGTAATTAATGCATCATCAAACATGATCACAACAGTCTCACTGGACGTCTTGGATGACTCAGTTATTTTGTTTATTGAAATTTTGGATGCTTGAATTTGCCGTTCAAAGGTTCTTTTTTTAATCCATATAAGATTAATCCAGAGGAGATATTTTATTGTTTTATATATTTTATATATATATATATAAGTAATAATAAATAATATATATTTTATTGTTATATATATATATATATATATATATATATATATATTTACATATTTTTTAAGTGTGCAACCAGTAGATTGGAGATTTGATTGGAGGTCTTTTCCAACCTAAATAATTAAGTGATGCAGTAGAATCTCAACAGTTACTCTTCAAAACAGACTGCTGTAATTCAAGTTGCAGAATTCCATGCTAAAGGAAGATGGAACAAATTCTTTTAGACAATTGCTGCATCTGGAAATTTGGACAAAGCAGCCTGGTTGAACCATCCCCCATTTTCTTTCCTAGGAACTGAGAGGGCAAAATTATGTCCACGAGATATCCTGAAGTTGCTCGCTGGTATCAATGACCCATTTATTTGCAGGAAAAGAAGGAAAAGAAAATAAATTGGGCTGGAGAAACAATCTGCTTTTACCATCCTTTTCTTTGCATGAGTGGTTGAAATGCTGGGAATCCACTGGGTTTGTCCCAGTTTGGAGCTGCAGTTGCAGCTGCTTTGACAGTGGCAGCATCTCCCTTTTTTAGAACATTCATATCCAGTTATTAGTTTGGCATCCTGCTGATACAGTTATTACTTCAATTTATCTTACTGGTAAGGAAAGCCAAAAAGTCACATCATTTCCCAGCATCCTCCCACTGCGAATTCCCAGTGAAACGCCATGGGACATAGGTGTGGCACTTCAACAGCAAGGGATTTTCCATGCTAAATTCCAAAGAACAGCCAGATTTTCCATCAGTTAAGAGAGAGCACAAATGCAAGACTGAATCTCAGGATGATTTTTTCCAGGATCTTAGGTAATGTGATAAATTTTTAATTACAGCTACAGAAAAGGGGTTGGTCAGAGCAGTTATCTGCAGAGGAGGAGCAGCGTGAGACCGTCCCGCCCAGCACTCCTGCAGTCTCTTTTTGGCAAAGAAATAGGAAAATTCATCCATGGGGAAATTCACTAAATAAGAAGCTGACTAAAGGATAACTAGAAATTAATGATAACTTTGTTTCATGATGAATAAGAAGGTTTCTACCTGTGATTCAATTACACCATAAACTCGTGTTTAATATCTTACTCGTCAAAACTATTCTTTAATTTCCTCATAGAATTAAAAAGCTGGAAAGGTATTCCCAGGTGACCACCAGGAAATCCACATTCCTTACAGTGATTTCAGCTTCATGAATTTGGGTGATTTTGCCAGTATTATTTGGCTGAAAAAAGACTCAGTTTTGAGAATTCTCGTGAATTTGCGTAGCTTTTTTTTTTCATTTTCTGACAGAATTTGCATTTTGAAGATGTTGTGAGCATGTTGGCCTGATTTTTGAACGCTGAGCTAATAAATCCATCTCAGAAACTTCTTTGGTCAAAGAGACCACGTTCTCGTAAAAAGTTTTGGGTCAAAGAAATTAGCTGTTCTCTAAAAAAAAACAAACTTACAGTCCAAAGTCCCAACAGGAGTGGTTCTAAAAACCATCTTACCAACTTACAAGAAACTCTAAAATGTATCGTAGAAAAAGCAATAAAAGTTGAACATAAAATCCCCCTGGGCATGTGACTAACAAGGCTGTTATACAGTGTAAAAACTCACACTATACCTTTGTGATTATCCTTTTCATAATGAAATATAATTTCAAACCCTCAAAAAACAAAACCCAGAATGACCAAATCAGCCCTTAAACCTCCTGGATTTCCTAAGGCCAAATGAAGATAATTTAATAATTTAGGGAGAAAGCTTAGATCTAAGCACAGCTTTTGTGTTGGTGCGTTTCAAGGATCCGATTAAAAAAGAAACATTTTGACAATCTGATTATTGAAAAAAAAAAATCAAAGAAGCATTTTCATATTGCCCTTGTAACCAGCTGCTTCATTCATCACATTCAGCATTTGTCATCTACAATATGTCAAACCTGGCTTAGAAACACGACTTTCTTTTTGCTTTCCTGGTGGTTACATTATCAGCAGTGCCATTTTGGCCTCTGCTTTTGGGCACGTGGAAGAGGTAATGGGAGTTTCTATTCCCTCGGAACGCAATTTAAAGAGAAAAATATATATATATATATATAAACCAAGTCCTTTGAACTCCTTGTAAGGCTGCTGCTGTGGGAAGGGACCGTGGAGGAAAGTGACCCCCAGCCCCATGCCACACGCTTTGTCCATGAGATGGATGGCTATAATTTACTCCCGCCTCAAACACGAGTATTCATGGTCCCTTCCCTTGGCCGAGGGGTAAAAATGGTCTCCAGAGAAACAGAAACATTTCTTTTTAAGAGCGTATTGAAAAGAGGGATGCACGGGGCAGCTGAAAGTCAAGGGAAGAAGGTGATGAGGGTTGCTTTGCCCTTTTTTTTTCCCCCAGGTAATGAAATAACTCTCCTTTTTTGCCTTTGTGGAAAATATTTACTGGGTTATTTTCCCCTTTTTTTACTCACTCACACACACGTGCCTGGGCACATGCAGGCACAAAAACACCTTGACCTAAGTTATAGAGGTGATAAATCTCTGGGGCCCCTGTACAGCAAAGTACTGTCAACATCAGCACTGTGTAAAATTTAGTTTTAAAACTTCTTTTCAGCTGTTCTCTGGCTCACAGCTGGATGAGCACATTGGCAGCTCTGAATGAGCCAAAATAACTATAATCCAGGTTCAAATTAGGGTCCTCTTCCTCTGGCCTCAGACGTTTGGGCGCTGGAGCCAAATTGTCAGCCACTGCTTTTGTCTGGAAGTGTATTAACTGTTCAGTGAAACAGTCCCAAAATACTCAGTACAAAGGCCTAGCCTTCAGATTTGATAAAACACTGCAAAGACGTGATAACAATGAATGTAAAAATCACAACAAATTCCCAAAGAAGGGTCCTAATTTTAGATTTAATAAAAGCGAGAGTTTTCCTTTCTGATTTTTTTCTGCTGTAAGAGCTGCTTCTAATTTATGGGTAATTGTATCTCAAAAAGTATTACACTGAATATCTTTACTTTAAAAATATTGTCCTTCTCTAAACCCTCTTTGTTTCTCTTCACTAGTAATTCCTTCTTTCCATGAGACAGGTATTAAAATATTTTTAAACCTCAGTTTTCCTAGGTTGTGCAGCCTTTAAGATGCTGCCTCACTCTTTTGGAAATTTTCTGCTTTTATTGAGATTTGCTTTCCCTCTAGAAACTCCTGGCATGCTGAGCAGTAAAAGTAGAAACTAGACCTTATAGAAGAAAAAAAAAGATAAAACAGATCTAGAATTAAGGTTTTGGTTTTGCAGAAACAAGCAGACCAAGGTGGTCAGACCATTCCCGAACTATTCCTAGGTGGTCTCTCTAAAAAGGGGCAGAATTTTTACTGGCTAAACCAGATAAAATTAAAATAAATATCTTCAGAGCTTTTTATTAGGATCTTATTCTCACTCATTGAATCTCCTTTCCTGTATTTCCTGGGACTGCAGCATTTATTAACATCCTGAATCTCCTTAGCTAAGAGAATGCAGAGTTTAAGATAAGACCTTTAGCACTTGATTTCCCTGACTTTAAGCTGGACTTTGAAGGTTGGTTGCAAGTCTGAGCAGCTCACCCTGAGGTCCTTTCACCATCAATGAGAAGGTGTTTGTCATCTTTAAGACCAATGACCGACCCTCTGGAAGGTCTTTTTTTGCCCCCTCAAAGTCCACAACAGAAAAAGCTCTTATTTGACTGACTTGGGTGACTAATTTTTAGCCACCTGGAGACCGATTGTGGTGAACCACTGATGGGTTTTATGACCATGCTTGACCCCTGTGGCCTGGTGAATGCTTTTGAATATTCATCCAATGCAGTAACACCTCTCTGTCGGTGTTAATATTCCTTGTGCTAATGTACACATATAGAGATTGGCTGCTAAATATAGAGAGAGATGTGTCTTGCTGATTTAAATATATTTGAGTCTGTTCCTGCCATCACAGTATCAGGTGATACTGGTCTATCTGCATCTATCTAGGAAATAAAAGAATAATTCCCTCTGAACAGCTAGAGGAGACTGGTTCTACCAGAGCTCTCTTTCCTATACATCAGCAGATAGTATTTCATGGCTTTTTAGCTCAGAACTGAGCTGTTATAGACCCAGGTCACCGTGCTTAAAAGTATATTTACTTGCATGAGTGAGCAGTGAATGAAAACCATTAATGTCCCGGCATGCCCCACTCCCCAGTACTCATTTTTGTTGGAGCCAGTGTTTCTTCGTGTGTTTCTGCTTCATTTAAACCTGTCAATACCCCAATTAGTGTTTGCTTCTCTTCCCCTGGGAGGGACATTTACACATGTCACTTCACAGCCTCCAAAATCTAAAAGACTTACGGGAGCTGCCGGGTCATAAAATACATTCTGATTAAAGCTTGTGCTTTCCAGTGACTTTCTGCCTTTTTTTTTCATTTTAACGTGTAATCTGTTCAGGTGATTTTAGTGAAAGGACACAAATAGAGAGTTTAAAGCATAAAAACTTGTAAAAAAAAAAAAAAAAAAAAAATGAGCACTCTCCCATGTGATTCCACAATCTCTGTTTTTAACTGATTTGCATTCATTAAGTCACCAAAAATTAGAGCGCTGTGCTTTACAATTATGATAGCAGTAACCCTCTCATTTCACATTAAAACTTGATGCCATCTTGATGGCAGACTGAATTCAATTTAAGATCAAAGCATTGGAGAAGTTATCTAAAATTATGTATTGCTAGTTTTAACTATTTAACATTCCTGCTCTTTCCAGCCTGGCTTTTATAACAGGCTGATGAAAGATCACAGTTGATTTGAAATAGAAAGTGGCCCAAGGAATTTGTAATTAATGGAGACATGTTTCTGGTGCTAATTTTTAGGCACCCACACTTCCCAACAATGTCAGTGATGGTAAAACTAATATTGTCCATTAATTTCTTGTGTGGGAAGGTGGTCTTTGTTTAAGTCTTCATAAATCACAATTACATATTGTGGTAATATAATGGTTTTTTTGATCACTAATTTTTGTTTTGACAATTAGCCAAGCTTTGATGAGACTGATTTCCCAGTGCCTCGCGTGAGTTCCCGTAGTTTGTCACAAATTTCCGCAGGCTTTTACTACAGCTGACTGCAGGGGACAAAGCTGTGAGCTCATCACCCCCCGTTCTCCTTCCCTTGGTTACTGGGAAGCGCTGTTTTGCAGACAAAATGAGAACTGAAGCTGCGTGGCAGAGCAAGAGAAAGTCACATTCATTTCAGAACCACGTCAAAGTCAAAGGAAAGACCAGGAAATAGCAGCAGCTGCTGGTCTCCTGTGTATCTCCTGAAGCCATCAGTTTGCACTGTACAAACACAGAACTAATGCAAGAAAAGACCTCTGGAAGAGGAAAGAATTGCCTTTGTGATTTGGGAGAAAAGCCCTTTTTTATTTTATTAATGTGTCTTTTGGTTAAAATTCATTGTTGTCATGCAAAATAAATCAACTTCTCTTCCTCTAATGTGACCTGAAACCACTTCTGAGTGAATAAGAGATGAACCCTAAATGTTCACAGCCTTTGCCCTGACACATTCAATCAGATCAGGAGGCGCTGGTGGAGCTGCCAAGGACTCAAGACATCATTGTCATTTTATTAAAGCTCAGCATCAAACAAGGCCTGTTCAAGCTTGGAAACACATGTTGGAATAATATTTATAATCAAAGTAACTCCATTTAGACCAGGGGAATAGTTGGCTGAAATGGTATTTTAGGATGGACAGAATCCATATTAATTCCCACTCAGTATTTATTTATTTTTAATTTTTTTCCCCCAAAGATTACCTTGTATGGGTGTCCTAATAATGCAGTTTTTACAAACCACTGAGTCTCTTGTTTTGATATAGGATTTGTAATGCAAACTTGTGGACCTGTCATCTCTGTGTTTAATTTCTCTCTTTTTACACAGCAGTGCTGGTTTTTATATTTTTCTGTCAGAAAGTTATTTTGCTAATAGAACTGCTAATGAATCTCTTGCCTATTGTCCAGCAATTCATTCATACCAAAACATATAAAAAGCTCCTATCCTTCCTTTTCGGGCAGGTTAGGGGTAGAACGTAATTTGATTTGCCCAGTTTTATTTTAAAAATATATTCAGGAATATATTTATCAAGAAATTTTCTGAATGTATTTCCTGTACACTACAGACTCCTGAAACTAAAGCTGACTAAATAACTCAGTCTGCCACATGAATTCATCAAATCTTTACTTCTCTCCTCGAATTTCTCAGGTTTACATGTTTGAAATTATTTTTTCTAATCTGAAACATCAGTGGCTATTAATTTCAAAACACTGGCTTTTTAAATTTGAAATTCATGCCGTATCGATTACTGGCACAATTCACCCAGCATTGTTTCTATCTAAGAGTTGCATTGCTTGCACAGCAAATTCCTTACTAATTCCAAGCAATACAGTAAAATATTCTATTCTAAAATAATCTTCATGAAGTGACTAAATAATTCAAATTGAATTTTTAAAATATTTATCCTAAGAGAACATGTCTGTGAGGAGGTTTTCACAACAAACGAACATGAGTGGGTCCCAAAAGTGAAGTTAATTTTCAAAATTAGTGAATATTGGTAGAAAGAAGCTGTCATTAATTATACGGCCATTATGATAACACATAATAACTTGTATACATAAAAATGGGATATTTATTTTTGTGTTAAAATATTTTCGGCCCTCTGAGACACAGAATTTTTTCCCTAATCTTGGGCATCTCTTGAAGATGAGGACTGAGCATGATTTTCACCTGCTGAACAGGCTAGACTTTTACCACAGAACTATGGGTTTAAATTGAGAGTTTGGGAAATCCTATTGATTAAAAATTCTCCTTTCTTGAATTCCAGAGAGATGCTATTTAAGTAACCCCAAGTGTGTCTTATCAGAAAGGGAAAACTGAAGTTATGAATCTTAGGGACGCTCTTGCTGATTCCTGAAAGTCTACTAAATTTGAAAATAAATTAACAAATACATATATAAACAAATAAAATTGTGATAGCTGGGCTGCCTTAAATGTAAGTAATGGTTTTGCATGGCTTTTTTTTGCCTGAGTGAAAGTGGATGGAGGAAGAGGGAATTTTTGAGGTAGGAAAATCCCATTTGTCATGGAGAGAAGACTGTTCTCGCCGTGGCTGACCAGAATGAAAGGACAGCTGAATTTGGCTTAAATGTTAAACTGGAATTTCAGTTCATTTTTTCAATATTTTTTCAGTGTTTGCAAGATGAATCCCTCATGGTCACAGACATTTCCCCAAACCAGCCAGTTCGAGCACGATCCAGTGCTGGAGCCAAATCATGGGAACACCCTGCCAGGGCAGAGATCTTCAGGCCAGGAAAACCTCAGAACCCCAGAATGGTTTGGGGTTGGAAAGGACCATACTTCTTAAAAGTGCTGAGAACTTCAGTCAGTCTTACAATAATTTTTGAATGTTACACAGATATTTGGTGTTTAATTACAAATTGACAGCCAGGGAGTCTTCTAGTTTGCTTTTTCCCCATGTGGCTATTTCCCCTCTATGAGCTGAAAGAGAGAAAAAATACCTACCCACCTCGCTCCCTGCTCTCTGCATCATTTTATGAATTGATGTGGATTTTTGTTTTCTATTAATTCATAAAGATTTATTCTAAAAGGATTCAAAAGTCTCTGACACCCTTCACAAGCTTTACACAACTTCCTATAGCCTCCTTATTCTGGGTAATAGGACTGGTCTTTATCAAGGTAATTAAATGTTTTCACTTTGATTTGCATTCAGTTCCTGATGAAACACTCAGCAGTGGCAGAGAAAAATAAGTCAGATTAAGTAATTTTTACTGAATCTTATGAAAGGCCCAGATTCAGTTTTCTTCAAGAGTAGGACAAAAAGTTCTTGTTTTATCTGAGCCACTTCCACGATTCTCACGTATAATCCTGACTACTGAATTTTGCGCTTCGATTTTAATGACAAAGTTGTTAATACTATAAAGCAATCATTATATTAACAAGCAATATAATTTCTACTTAATAATGTGATTGTGTAATCTAGTATTTTGATATGCATTAGTATAGCAATAATATTTAGTGCTATAATAAACAATGGTTTAATAATATAATAATAATATAATTAAATATTTAAAAATTATTTCTTGCTGGGTTGCCATGGAGAAAAGGGAAAACAATGAGTTGACCTGTGAAAAGCAGCAAATAAATCAGCTTTCTAAAAGAAAGCCCAAATCTAAACAGAGAAAACTCCCAGATTAATGCTGATGGCAGAGATACGCCTACCTTGAAAATGGAAATTGCCATGATTTATAAATTGTGGCTTCTACTTTGTCCAGTTTTGACCAAGAGATCTCTAACTGTGCCCAGCACCACATGGCTTCAGACAAAGACATGGAGAACCCCAGAAAAAACAGAATTTGATTAATTTGTCCCATGGTGACATGACAATATCCATTCCCTGAACTCGCACAGCATCATGCCCTTCCCTTCCAAAATAATCTTGTATAAATATATATATATGTAAATATAATTATGTGTCTGTATATAATGCACATTTGAAGAGATATAAGGCACAGACACACTTAATATGGCATCTGAGTCATCTTGATACATTTCTAAATGCCTTCACTTATTTTTAAGACATCCTAAGAGAATATCTCATGCATATGTAGTGCAGATTTAGCTTGCTTATTTACAGTTTTCTAGATTATTTTGTCAGTAAAGAACCAGCATATTTATCTCAGTTATTTCCATCAGTAATTTGATTAAAGATAGTTGGAGGATGAAGAAATACGGTGCCTAAAATATCCTTGGGAATGTGGCTTTGTTACCAGAAATCTTTTGACATAGAGGAAGATAAAAGGAAGAGCTTAAGGTTTAGGATCATTGGAGATAAATTGTGAAGAGTAAAAAATCAGCTTTGGAGGAAGGGGAAATATTTAGCTGTGAGGCATTGCTATGGCAATAAGGAATGCGTGTGGAAGATTATGTGAGAAGAAGGGAAGGATAAGCAGGGATAAAGCTGTATCTGAGGAATAAAGTCATCTTTCTTTACACGTTTTTTGCTGCTCTTATTATGAAAGTTTGTTGGGGGGGAAAAATGAGATTTACAAGGTGGTCTCCGGTTTTTCAAAGCAAAATAGGGACTCGTGGTGTTTGGTTTGGCACCCAGCACAGGACCTGAAAGTGAGGCAGGAGTCTCTGGGACAGGCTACTGGATGTCTGTGGCATTTCAGTCCAAGCCCAGATGTCCCATTTCCTGTGTGCTCCTGGTCATGAAGCAGGAGGAGGGTGGACCAAGCAAGGCAAGGCTCACTGCACAGGAGGTCTGGTACCTCATGGGGAGGCACAAACCCCTCACCCCTCATCTCCTGCGTGGGCTCAGAACACTTTCACCATCACCGGGGAAACTCCAAGCAGGAGATACTGATGGGAAGGGGGACCACATCCGCAGGGAAAACCCCTTAGGTGGCGTGGGAGGTTGGCTGATTTAATTAGGTATGGGAAATGAGGCTGGAGGAGGAAAATTCGGGGACATGTGAGAACCCAAGGAGGTTGCAGCAGAAAGAGAGAGGGATGGCTGAAGGGGACTGGAGCATGTTGTGCTGAGGGGAGAGAGATGTGCAGAGGAAGGGACACACGGGAGGCTGGGAAGATTGTGGCAGGAAGAAAGGTGGTGGCACAAGCTAATGATGGTAATGTGGACTCCTTAATAGCCTGGCACTCTTTTGAGCTGGGTCTCTTATTGAACAAAATGCATAAAAGGTTGTATGGGACTACTTCGGGAAGAAATTCAGGAAGAATTTCTTCATGGAAAGGCTTGTCAAGGATTGGGAGGTGGTGGAGCCCTCATCCCTGGAGGTGTCCAAGGAAGGCCTGGATGTGGAACTCAGTGCTCTGGGCTGGAGACAAGGTGGGCATCGGGCACAGCTTGGACTCAATGGTCTGGGAGGTCTTTTCCAATCTAAATAATTCTGTGATCCTGCATAGCCCTGGTTGTTCTGGGTTTGGAGGAACAATCAGATGGGCACAAAAAACCAACTTTCTGAAAGTAACCCCCTTGTGGGTACATGGGCACGCACCAGATGAAACTGAGGCTATTTTCATTCCCTGGAATATGGAATCAGACTCATCCTAATTTTCTATTTCGATTATTCATAATTTCTTCTCTTCAAATGCTCCTCTTGAACAAAATTGATGAGTACCTAATACCCAAAGAGTTAAACAAGATGTACCTCATCACTAGAGCATGTGGAGCCTCCTGCCTCACACAAGACCCCTCTCAGAGTTCCTCCTGGAATTAGATCCCATTGGTAACTCAAACCCACGGCTCCACGGGCCCTGTTAATCTCCAGGTCAGTTTGGTTTGGTTCAGGAAGCCTTTGAACAGAAGGACTGCATCCTGACATATTGTCATACGCAAGCATTAACAGCTCTGGCATGTGAAAAGGTCATGCCACCAAGCATTAACATTATGGGATGGCAATTAGAGTAATTCATTTAAATAAGGACTTTTATTCTGCTGGGCGGCAACAAACACAACCTATGCAGGGGGAAAGCCTGGGAAGGCCTCAAATCAGATCCTCTGCCAGTGTCATCTGATTAAAACAGGGCCCAGAGAAGCTCAGATGGAAGGAGTGGGTTGTTCTGATAAGAGGCAACTGCTCATGCATAAAAACAAGGGACTGGGGCTACTGCAGGAGGCAGCCCCGGAGGGCAGGAGCTTAGGGAAGGGGTTCACTGCTGATGCCTCATATGCTTTAGAGGAGTGGCCAGATTCATTCAGCAAGAACAGCTCTGTGTGCTGTCCAGGGCTTTCCAGCTTCTCCTGGGCCTGAACCAAAAGACTCATGGGCTTTGATTCTTTCTAGAGACAGAAATCCAGATGCCATTCTTTGGTGGACAAACCATGTGGGGAGGAAAGGACAGCAAAGGACACCATAGAGACCATCCTGTTTCAAAGATGCCATGTTTGGGGTTTGCAGTAAAACACTCTGAGGATTTCTTTTATTCCTGATTGCAGAAAATTTTAATTCCAAAACATGAAAATACTTAAGGTTTAAGACTATTCTTGCTAGGAAGAGAGTACTTTCTTCAACATTAAAATTTAAGCCCTTTTTTAAAGAATGGTTAATGAAGTTGACAGATATGTCCAAACTGTTCTGCAAATACCTTCTGAGTACAATAAAAACTCGAATCTAGCTAGGTTTATTGTCAGTTTAATTACACTTTCAGTTCAGTACAGTTCAGCTACGCACTCAACACATCCATGGTCTGTAAGCTGCTTGGTGCAGAGCCTTTCTTTTAATTTTGTGCAGCTCCTGGTTTAATTGAGCCCTCATCTTGATAGATCATTACTGTCACACACACTGGTAAAATATATAACAGTCAGCGAGTAAAACAGCAGCTCATCAGAAGGAAGCAGACATTTTTATCAGTTCTTTATTGTCCACATATCTGAATGCTTATTAGTTAAGTCCCTTTATGTGCTGTGAATATTGAATATTGAATTATGTTCAAGTTGCCCTGTGAGCAGCAAAACAAATGAAGACAGGCTTCCTTTGGATTCACATCTTCCATTGTTCATTTCCAACTCCTTTCTGCTCAGTTCCCTTTGAGGCCCATCAGTTCTCTCACACAGGAATGAAAGTAAAATACTTTTTCACATTTGTGTCAATCTGGTCGAATATGGACAAGCTGAGTGAGACACAGATTGAAGAGCCAACCTTGTATCATCAGACCTTTCAGCTCACTGAGGAACAACCTTGTTTTGTTTTGTTTTGTCTGTTTCTAGTTCCAGCTATGATAACTTCCTACCCAAACACCACCCTGGCAACTCAAGGCCAAAAGAAGGAGATGAGCTGCACGGCACATGGAGAGAAACCCATCATAGTCCGCTGGGAGAAGGAAGACCGGATCATTAACCCTGAAATGTCCCGTTACCTGGTTTCCACCAAGGAAGTTGGGGATGAAGTGATCTCTACCCTGCAGGTAAGAAAACAAATTGGCCCCCAAATCATTCAGATATGTCAAGGTGTGCTCGGTATGGTTTTGATTCAGGTGTAGGGCCAGCCTGACAACACCAGAGCCCCAGCCTGTGGCTTGGAGAGCTGGCAGCAAGAGGAGGGAGAGGAAACTTCTGCAATCCATCCCTAATGAAAAATTCCCTCTTCCCACACTCCAGAGGCAGCAAGAGAGTGAGCCAGGCTCAGCCCTCCATCCTTTCTGTCTCAGGAGCAGCGTGGCTTGTGCCTTAGCCTGTCATTCCCCAGACAAGTTTGAGTAAACTGCTGATAAGCTCTGGCAAATATCTGACCCCAGCTCCTGATGTGTGCCACGCTTAGCCTCACCAAAATCACTAAACTGGTTTGAGATAAAACTGCTTCCTTTTTAAAGTGTTCTTCTCCCTCCCTTTCACTTGCTGGGGCTTGCGAGACCACTTTATAAAGTCGGGTGAGTCACTGGATTCAGGGTGGTACTTTACATTTGCCTTTATGAAATCTAAAAAAATCTTCCAAGAAAAAAATCATTTAGATTCTCACTTAAAAATCTTGATTATCAATATTCAGTCACATTTTTAAAAATTATTTATCAGGCCTAAGGAACTAATTATCTATCTGTCTGGTTATTGTCTAAATTCTAGTGTAACTCTTATGAAAGATTTCTTTCTTTTCCAGCCAAAAACTGTGTTGGATGATATCCAGTAAATTCTGGGTTTGCTCTCTGTGAGGGACCTTTGTCATTGATTTCCATGAGGAAGAATAAATTCTATGTGTGACTTTGTTCCTATTAGTACTTCTGTGATACAAATAATATTTAGTTATAGGATAGACCCCTAGGCCTCTCCGCCATCATTCTTCTTGTTGATTTTAATAACTTAACCCCTGGATGCACAACAATATTTCTATTTGGAAGGCTGGACACATTCTTGGAGAGTTCTCTTCTGAGGCAGTTGGGTACAGCAGAGGTGTTCTACATCCACGTATGTGTTACATACAAAACCTTCCATTTCTGAGAGATAAAACACCCCAAAAAGTAGAAAATGCCAGATTAAGGCTGTCTCAGAAGCTTTGAGCTCAGTGCTTTTGCATGACGGTGTGATCTTTAGTTGTGTACTCAGCTTTTATTTTTTTGGCAGGACCCCTGACTTAGCGAGGCAGGACTTTGATTTTCTCTGGGGCTGAATTAGGGTTGAGTAATGAACGGCACTGTGTGATGCAAAGC
This sequence comes from Gymnorhina tibicen, assembly GCA_013399875.1. NCBI lineage: Eukaryota > Metazoa > Chordata > Aves > Passeriformes > Artamidae > Gymnorhina > Gymnorhina tibicen. The sequence goes on along the minus strand of VXAZ01007129.1, from coordinate 11,217 downwards.
TGATCCTTGAGACCAAACTTTTCACAGGTGGCCAATAATTGTGTGTTTTGTTTTCTGGGCACTCGCCTTGAGCCCTTGGGGTCTGATTTGCAGAAGTACCAAGCCCTCCTAGCTGCAGCTTAACTCAGTGGAAGCTGTTATCAACATGTGAAAGGCTATTTATTGCTCAGGACTCTGAAGCAGGGGGAGAAAGGCTCTACATGTCTCAAACTGAGCTGTGGAAATTTTTGTTTCCCTGTCTCCAAGCTCAGCCACACGTGCAAGTGAACACAGCTTGACAAGTTGCCACATCTCAGATAACTCTCCAATTTCCTTACAGCAAGTGGGAAATGAATCCATTTATCTTAACCAGTGGTGACTGGGAATTGTGCTCACATCACCTGGGTCTTGCTGAGGAATAAACAGCACGTGGAGTTTCCATGGCTCAGCTAATACGTGGCAACTTGTCAAGCAGCCACGAACAAACATTATCATACATCTGCTTCCTTAATTCCTTACATGAAATGGTGGCAATGCTCTTCATGGTGTCAGGGCTGATGAAAATAAATTCACTCATGTTTCTGCAATGGGTGAATTCACAGAAAACGCTGTGAGAAAATGAATGTCTGTTTTCAGGGCATAGTTTGAACCGTGTGCAGTAAATAAATTGCGGAGCAGCACACTGAACAATGAGAAGGAAATAGTATTTTATCTGCTCGTTTAAAAAAAAATTCTTTCCTTATTGTACCTTGAATGAAGCAGTGGTCCTGTAGAAAAATGATTATGATCACGTTTGTAAATATTATATATAAATTTCTTTGCTATTAAACAACAGATTGAAAAGAAAGACCATACAAAACTTTATGACAAGGCACCATGCTGAACGCTACAGGTTCACTACGCTCACACCACCAGTGTTTGAACCTTTGTTTCCTCCACACAGACTTCAGCCGCTTGAGCTGTTTTCAGAAATAGCCGGAAAAATTTGGAGGCAGCAGGAGGCACCATTTTGCACGGCAAATTTCAGCCAACAGTTAAACACTTGGCAAACTTGCGAGGAACTGGGAACAAGGCTCCCAAGGAGAAGCGGCAGGAATAGGTGGAGCTCCAGCTCCTGACTACACATGTAGAGCTGCTAGCCTGTGTCCTCAGCCCAGGTGCTGCTGGCTTGGATAATCTCAGTATTTTGGAAGCTTTCCTATGCAAATGCATGTGTGTAACCTGCAATATCTATTTATTGCTGTCAAGGAGAACAGTCTGCACGATTTTTCTTGCGCCACACAGACAAGCTGTTGGTTTATTTTCTCTGCGTGCTGTTCAATCCATCACTTCTTTTCCAACCTCCTATAGATTCTGCCAACTGTGCGTGAAGATTCTGGCTTCTTTTCCTGCCATGCTATCAATTCTTACGGGGAGGATCGTGGAATAATTCAGCTCACTGTGCAAGGTAGGGAGAGGACAACACAAGGAAAAAAAAACCACAGCTATGGTAGGACAGGAAGTGTAGAAATCTGCTGGAGGGAGGGAGGTTCTGATTCCTAATTAAATGTGTTCCTCATTGTCAAAGAAATGAGGAGCTGCATTAAGATTCTCAGTCTTTCCTTTTCTAGCATCACAGATTAAATCAAAATAAAAGATAAGCTTGAGTCTTTCTGGATCTGTAGAAATTAATTAGGTTTTTTTCCTTAATTACAGTAGTTGACAATTGCTAAGGATAATTAAAACTAATATCTTCAGTAAGGACTGTGGATATGGAGGACTGAAGGAGAGCAGGTTGCATTTGATTTTAAAGAACAAATGTGCTACAAACCCAGGTCTGAAATAAAGCAAAAGTGATCTCACTTCATCTCTAGAGAAATGTTAAACCTACTGTGGAACTTCAAGCAAAATATTTCAAGCTTAATCAGTCAAAATAAATAGTGAGCAGTTTGCACAACCCAAGCTCTACGAATTTATGTTGCCCGGGGCTGGGGTTCCCCTCCCACAGGGCAGAAACAGCAAGTCTTGGAGAGGTGACAATATTTGAGATGCAGGCCACGGGCAGGACTCAGCCACCAGCCACTGTTCATTCCCGTGTGGTGCCGGTTCCTCCTGTGCCTCTCCTGCACACAACAAATTCCCACAACGTGCACATTTCTCTCTCACTGCCCTTGATCCTAAATAGCAGCAAATTCCAGCAGATGCCTAAGGCAGCCTTGTTGAAAAATTCAGGTGGAGTTTGTGGACAGGTTCCCAGTTCCACCACTGCTCCTCTAAGCTGCCACGACAATTTAAAGGGCTGTTAGAGTGGGTCTAAGTGCTGGTTATTTACAACATTAACTTTAGAGGCAGAAAGATGCTTTTAGAGTGATTTTATCAAATTCTTCTGTTATTAAACCAAGACTTTTAAACACGCTCAAAGAGAGAGAAATTTCACTCCCTCTCCCCACCAAATTTAGCACTTTTGAGTTTAGTACTCATACTTCTACGATCATGTTTTGTGTGAAATCACTGATAGAAGTATCAGTGAAAGGTGGTGTTTGCAGTAAAACATCTTTCCTGGAATGACAGTCCGAGCTGGAGTGATTTTAAGGAAATGCAACCAAGAAGGTTAAAGAGGAGCCAGTATTCAGGATTACACCAGTGACTCCGAGTTGGAAAGTGTTGATACATCCAGCAGGTGATTAACAGGATCAGGGTCCCAGTGAGTGCCCAGAGAAATGCCAGGAAGGCTGAGCCTGTGCCACGCTGGTTGGTGTGACCCTGTTTAGAGGACGGGGTCTGTTCTGAGCAGAGCTGTGTGTGTGTGTTTGCCCAGAACCCCCCGACCCCCCCGAGATAGAGATCCGGGAGGTGAGAGCTCGGAGCATCGCCCTCAGGTGGACCATGGGCTTCGATGGCAACAGCCCCATCACCGGCTACGACATCGAGTGCAAGAACAAGTCAGGTAAGGAACAATCCCCAGTGCTGGTCATCCCCCACTGAGTTTGTGTTGTAAAAGGTAATTCATAAATTGAAAGTGCCTGATGGAATTTTTTTGTCACGGTTTGTTTAATCTTCCACAGGAAGATTTATCTTCATTTGCTATCCTTTTTTTTTTGTTTGTTTTGTGGTAAAGACACTAAATTTAGCAATTGCTGCTTTTCCCTTTTACCAGTTCCTGCTATATTTACTGAGGCAAAAATTTTGTGATGTTTTCATTAGCAGATAAAATATTTTCAAGTGTGTTGAACCATCAGTCATCATTTTAGCCCTGCTTTGTAAATGAAATCAATAATGTGCAGGAGAGATTGATAATGTACCTGAAAGATGAGGAGTGGAAATTCTGCGCTGAGGCTGAAGTCAGGAATCGCAGGTTTGGAGATGTAGATTGGGCAAGGATGCCTTCAAGGGATATGCACACCTAAAAGCTTCTGGGCTCTGTTTTCTTTTTGATTGTTTTCCTTTCTTTCCAACCGCCCACCTGCTCCAGGAAAGTTTTTAAAATTTGATTCTTGCCTGATTAACTCCTCTCTCAACCTAAAACATCTCCTGTATTTCTCAAATACAAGAATAAATATTTAAGAATTATGTAACTCAGCACAACTCCATTTAGGATGACTGAAGTGGTTCCCTTTGATCGAAGCAGTGACACGAAGGGATTTCAGAGCACTAAAACATCTTTGTTAGATTTGATGTTTTCAAGTGATAATGCAGAATGCAGGCAAAGATTAAGTGGGGATCACCATGAACTTACACTGAAAAATTATTTCTCTCTAATGTGGGATGATAAATCAAGAGCAAGACAGCAAATGAAGCATCATCAGGTTGGATGGAAACATCAAGACAAAATATATTGATAAAGGTTAAAAAATTAAAGAAAGGAGAAGAAGTGGGTGGCAGAATTGGTGCCGAAGAAAATATTTCTTTGTGTGTTTCTGAAGACAAATCCTGGAGGTCATGTCCTAACAAGAGCAGATTATCTTCTTCTCACTGCAAACAACAGAAATGTCATTTTTTAGAGTCTGAGACTGAATGTTTGGAGAAACTCAGATCAGGTTTTTGAACTCTTGAACATGAATTTTTCATTAATTAAATCATCAAGAAGATGAAATACCAAAAATGAAGAACTTGCATGGGGTAGTTGAAGGAATTTAGAACAAAGAGGAAGAATTAAGAAAACTTCTCAGTTTCCAGGTATTAAAGGTTTGGAACGAAATTTAGATTATATATTCTAGGAACATCCTGCCAAGACCAAAGTGAAGCTGTAAACTGCACAGTTGTGTTTAGTGAGAATTTTCCACCTCTGTCGCATTTCCTGAGGACCCAGAAATGGGTTTAGATCAGATGCATCATTGAAACTTCTCAGGAAGGAGAACTTTCCAATTTCAGAGAAGGTGCAGGTGACCACAAAGAATGCATGGGCTGTACTTTGCAGCCCTCACATATCCCATCATAAAAGCATAGAATTTAGGTTGGAAGAGACCTTTAAGATCATCAAACCCAAAGTTAGCTCAGCACTGCTGATACCTACCCCATCAGACACAAAAGATGCATTAATTAGCCTAATGGGAGTTAGTTACTCCACGGAAGGAGTGCGAAGTTTCCTGTCCTGTAGGGTCCAGTTGCAATCCCAGAGCACTATGAACAGCAGGAACTTGGTGTTTCGGGATGTTTTGGTACTTAGAGCCGTCACCTGTCTGTACAGAAATGCGCCTGTGGCCCTCAGACCTGGCCCTCCATGGAGACCAGTCCTGTGCAGGCTCCAGACCTTTCCATCGGAGGTGTGCAGAGGGGTCTGGAGACAGGAACGGGGCGGGTGCGTCCTCCTTTGTGCCTCTCTCTGCATCTTTTTTGATTTTACGTCATTAGGGCAATCTTAGGGACAAACTTTGAATCAGTTCTGCTTCATTGGGCTTTCTTGTGCTCTGGTGTGAGCGGGGCATCCCCCGGGTCACCGAGGCCTTCTCAGGGTTGGGGGTTCCCAAAATCTTCCCCGGGAGCCGCGGGGTCTGGCCGGGCGCTGGGTCTGTGCAGTACCAGAAATGGCCACCGGGTGGCAGCGCCGGACCGGGCCTGCGAGCGGCGGCCGCTTCTCCAAATCTACAAATCCCCCAAATCCTCCCGGAAGCGCCCAAAGCTTCATCCTTCCTTTCGGGAACGGGAGGGAACGCGTTAGTTTTCGTTAAAACATGATTTTTTTAATAGATCATTCTGTAAGCATGTGTATTGTATAACACTGAGAAATGCCAAGGCGTAACATTTAACGAGTGGAATAAAGAATAACGTTTAAAAGTTTCTTTTTCTTTTTTTCTTTCTTTCTTTCTTTTTCTTTCTTTCTTTCTTTCCTTCTTTTTCTTTCTTTCTCTCTTTCTCTCTCTTTCTTTCTTTCTTCTCTTTCTTTTCTTTCCTTCTTTCTTCTCTTTCCTTTTTATTTTCTTTCTTTCTCGTAGTCCATTGCTGTTTGTTTTCTATGCTTTTTCAGCCTCTCCTGAACGGAGAATAAAAACCAGAAGAGTCAATAGTCAATCTTAACACCCCTGTTACTTACCATGTGGACACGACATTTTTAGGGTGTGCCACAAGAAATAAAATTAACTTTTCTTATTTCTTATTAACACACTTTTTTAAAAAAACTGGAGAGAAATCGTCTTCTCTCTGGAATGACTTCATTTTAAAAGGATTGCACTTGGTTTATTTTACCTTTCAAAAAAAGGGGTACAGATATTAAAAGAAGATCCTGAAATCCACATATGTAATAAATAAAACCTGGAAATCTATGTTTAGAAGTACAGGAGACTGTGAGTTTTCATTTCTTTCTTTCTTTCCTTATGGTGGCATTACTTAACCTACTCAGAATCACCAGAATTCTTCAAATATCTTTCTTTAATTTCAGTAGCTAGTATGGACTACAGAGTCTTGCCAGTCAGAGGTCAGTATTTGAAACAACCAAGTGTAAACTAAAGCAATTTGATAAGATGCAGACTATATGAAAAGAAATTCTCATCATCCTCAAGGGACATTTAACACAATCTCCATACCAAGCAAGTCTTTTTTGAAATTCCTTTCCTGAAAGTATCCCACAGAGGAAGCTGTGACAAACTCAGTTACCGAGGTAAAACAAATTCAAGTGATTTTGGTTAGCACTAAAATGTCTGATTCCTAAATATTTTCTGTTCAAACAAAGCCACCTGGGTAAGCAAACAGGCCCTGTAACCAAGGGCAGGTGTCACTGTGACAACTTGTGCCTCTTCCAGCAAGCCCTTACAAAAGGATTTACACAGTTCGTGCAAATATTTTGTATCTGGGTGAGCTTTCTATTTTTAAACTCGTCTTTGTTATGTGCTGAGCTTTCTGCAACCCTGCCCACAGTGACCCATCTGCAAAACGCTCCCGAGAGCCTCCAGGGACATCTCCATGGGATGCTGCAGAGGTTGAAGGGGGAACACTGCCTGCAGTATGGCAGAAATGAAGGATGCCAACTCACAAAAGACATCAAGATGCTTTAAACTGATAAATTCCATTATTTTGTTTGCAGCAACTCAATGCTTGGTTGAAAGAGGGGCTACTGTGTTTAGCTGAGTTCCATCCCTTTTCCTGTTATATGTCCAGATAATTTATTAAAAACACAACAGGCAGATGAAGAGTAAGCATGAATAAAAACAGTGAGCTCCTCCTTTTACAGACAGACAGCTAAGAGGGTTCTACATTCCCCTGGTATCAAGCAGCTCCTTTATCCTAACAGGAGTCAGGGAAACAGCACCAGTCCTGGAGGGTGCTGAGCCCCAGCTCTGAGTGCACCAAGCTCATGGTCAGTGTGAGTTTGGGACTAAACTTTCTGGGTGATCCCTGCTAGTCTAAGAGCCCTCCATTAGAATCCCAGGATCCCTGAGGTTGGAAAAGCCCTCCCAGCCCATTGAGGCCAAGCTGTGCCCAATGCCCTTTGTGACACGGGCGTGTGGTGTCAGGGCCCTTTGTGATGCGGGACATGGTGGTGGCCAGAGACCCTTGTGACATCAGAGCACCCCGCCCTGGCTATCCAAGGGTATCCAAGGGACACAGAGCCCTGCGGTGCCCGGTCACAGGAGAGCCGCTCTCTGACGAGGAAGCGGCTCCCTGCGCCCGTCTGCACTACACGACGATAGTGCTAGACGACAGGAGCAGCAAGGACAAAGCCAACTCCAACTCCCGGTCCCCCAGCCTCTTGCCCAGCTGGCTGGAAGCCCAGGCCCCCAGCGGGCAGTGGACAGGGGCAGTGGGCAGGTCAGCCCTGCCACTGTCAGAGACTGAGGAGGAGGAGAGGCCCTTTGCCAACATGGACAGAGAGCTTTCCCAGCAGGAAGCTGTGACACCGAGACAGACGAACCAAGAAGTACTGACAGTCGAAGAAATTTTCCAATGGGAAACCGGGAGGGGCCGAGAGCTGTACCAGCGCCAGGTCAGTGTGAGTATTCGAGAGGTTTCCCGGTACAGAGATGAAACACCCGAAGAGCTCTGTGAACAGGAAGAAATCATCAGTCTGGGAGCTGTACCGATGGGAAGAAGAGGGTGAGACATACGAAGAGGTGCGTGAATGGGAAGAACGTGTGACAACCCAAGACGTGTTCTGACGCTGCTCGGTGGTGGCGTGCCCTCGGCCGGAGGGGACGCAGCATCCTTTCCGCAGCGGTCCTGGTGTGACCTCGCGATAGGGCGGGTGGTAGCCAAGCACTGGCTCCTCGCCTCAGGATGCACACCAGAGCGGCTCAGTGCAGAGAGCGAAGACGTGTCACCAGAAGTAAAGAAGTGGAGGGACCTCCTGCTCAGAGTTTCCACGGACCTTTATTTGCCAAGGGGCCATAAAGCGGTCTGAGGCAGAAAAGGCACAAAATGGCTGAGGTCCAGACTTTTAAACCAGGGAGGGTCCAGGGTTACAACCAATGGGATACAGTCACAGGGGAGGAACAAAGGGGATACAGCCAATACAATCAGAGAAAGGGTAGGAGTGACGCCCAGGGGACCAATCAGTAACAAGAACACGGAGAACTTGCTGGAACAGGGGAGGTGGCCAGGGCTCAGGGGCCACCCAGGGAGAGGTGGCTCACCCTTCCACCCCGCCCATGGATCCACCCTCGGGATCGCTGTCATGGGCAGGGAAATCCACCCAGGCGATATCATCTGCCTGAGTGGCAGCCACATGCCACAGCCCTGGAGAGGGCTGGGCCACCACAAGATCTCTCCCTTTTTCATTTAGTATTGAAAACAAAAAATGTTTAAAGCAACTTAGGGAAATGAGAATCAGGATAATAATCAAAATAACCCAAAACAGGGTTCTTACTATTGACCCCACCCACCCCGAGAGTCCCCAGCCGGAGAATAGGTCCTTCAGCCAGTCGGCCGATTCTTCTTTCACTTGATGGACCAGTTCCTGCATCTTTCTTAATGCAGTCCGTACATCCCGAGCCCTTGAGGTTAGATTGAAACAGCAAAGACCCTCAAATTCTTTACAGTCATGATGGTGGAGCAACAACAGGTAGTCTATGGCAGCCCAGTTCTGCAACATCGCCTTCCTAGTGGTTTCCTCATCTTCGAGGAGGTCGCTGATAGCGGCTGATGTCAAATTGGCTTGCTTAACAACCCAGCACTCTAAATGTCCCAATTCGCCAAGTGACTTCGCCGCGGCTACCCAAGGCAGAAAAACAGACACTGCGGCACGTTTGGGGTGAGACCAATGAACAATTTCAGAATTACAATCTTCATCCAAATCCTTCAAATTTCTCTTTTGTCTGGCCAGATTAGTTTTGTTTCACCTTTCAATAATTTGAGTCATGCTGGGAGTAAACAGCGTCAGCCGCCCGAAAGTACACGGCCCTCCGAGAAGGCGAGAGGGGATGCCGGCCCAAGCACGATCGCCGCATATCAGAAATTGCCCTTTGGGAAGCTGACGGGGTGTAGCATCCAGGGTGGAGGCCATCACTACATGGGCAATGGCCCCACACCACTGGGCGGCCTGGTATCTTGTCTTGTGCTGGGCAACAGAGGTGTAGAAGTCTTTCCGGGCAGGAGGGGAATACTGAAACTGAACACAAAAAGGGGCTGAGGTTGAACCAAGGATCTCTAGTTCGGAAGGCTCATGGGGTAGTGCTGGAAGGCCCTTCACCCAGTCTCTCCAAAGGACCAGGGGGTTGTTAACGGGACCTTGACAGTCCTCATAACGAAGGACCTAGCTACCCGGTGAGTCTTCCGATTCATTTCTTTAACGACGGCAAGCAGGCTGGGAGGGTACTCTGTGACGTTAATCGGGATCCCCACCAGGCAAGTCGACATTGGGTCTTCCGGGGCTGCCGTGTTCAAGCATATGCTGTCCTGGTGGAGGGTCTTTGCTAGAAGGGCCCAGACATTTTCTCTCGGCTGAGGAACAATCCACGCGGTGGCGTGTGTAGACAGGCAAAGGATCAGGCTGATTTTTAGGATCCTCTCTGCCATACTCGCGGGTGGGTAGGTCAATTCTGAAACAGAAGAAACAAAAGGTGTAAAGTTTCCAGTAAAATAACTAGATTGGTCCCTCCGGGCTCCCCCCTTTTTCAAACAAAATTGGGGTAACTTATAGGTATTAGGGATAGGGTTCAGGAAAGGGAACGCCAGGTGTCACAGGATTGTTAGTCTCTCAAGTGTCCTTTTTCTTTCGCCGCCAAGTGGCTGCCGTGTCATCTCTCGGTTCCTCTTGATGACCTTGACTCTGTTGAAGGAAAGGCTTTATCCACTTTCCTGGGACCCATTTCAGGCCTGCAGGGGTAGATACGCACCTGTACCCCCGGCCCCAAGTGAGCAGGGGATACGGTCCTTTAGTTTGCCAAGTCTCTGGGTCTTTGATCAAGACCGGTGGATTCTTAGTTAGTTTAGACCTCTTATCATTAGCAAAATGTCTTAACACAGGCGGGTCCGGCTCATCAAATGAGCAGTTCAAGAAACTGATAGTGAAGAGGGCTTTTGCTAGTCTTACAGTTGGTGATTCAGTGCATGCTGTTCCTCGTTGCCGTTCTAAGGTTCTCTTCAAGGTCTGGTGAGCCCGTTCAACAATCGATTGTCCCATTGGGGAATGAGGAATCCCTGTGGTGTGTTCCACTCCCCACTGCTGGCGGAAGGTTTTAAAGTCTTTGGAAGAGTAAGCTGGTCCGTTGTCTGTTTTTATTTCTCTGGGTATCCCCAACGTGACGAAGGCTTGTATTAGATGGTTGATGGCATCCCTTGTTTTCTCTCCTGAGTGGGCCGAGGCGAAGACAGCTCCAGAGAATGTGTCAATAGACACATGTACATACTTTTGCCTTCCGAATTGGGGAATATGTGTGACATCGGTCTGCCACACCTCACAACTGCTGAGCCCTCGAGGGTTAACCCCCGAGCCCAGAGATGGTAGCTGGGAGTGCTGGCAGTTGGGGCATGTCGCCACGATTGCCCTCGCCTGGTCCCTGGTTAGGTGGAACGTACGGACCAAAGCGGGCACATTCTGATGGAACACGGCATGGTTCAGCTTCGCTTGCTGGAAGGTATCAGGCAGTCTCGCAAGCTGGATGGGCATAGCCAATGAGTCCGCCCTCCGGTTGCCCTCAGCGATGTAACCAGGCAGGTCGGTGTGTGACCTTATATGCATTATATAGAAGGGTTGCTCTCAGTGGGAGATCAGGTTAATCAACTTCGAGAGCAAGCCATAAATCATTGGATTAGCCACTTCTTTCAAAAGCGCTCCTTCTGCCCTTGACACTACCCCTGCAACATAGGCCGAGTCTGTGACCAGATTAAAGGGTTCTTTGAATTTCTCAAATGCTCTGACGACGGCTGCTAGTTCTGCAACCTGAGGTGACCTCTTGACTACCTCCACGTCAGACTCCCACTGCTGCGTGCGAGGATCCCTCCAAGTCATCAGCGACTTGTGGGATGCTCCAGAGCCGTCTGTGAAAACAGTCACAGCATTGAGACGTTCAGAGCTCCAAATTGATTTGGGAATCAATTTAAAGACCGAATTAAACAGTCGGTGTTTGGGATTGTGCACTGAAATTTGTCCTGGGTAGCTATCCAGGGCATACTGGAGGTTGACATTATTTTGAAGCAGATGTTCCAATGAATCTTCTGTCAGTGGCAGATAAATGCATGAAAAGTCCCACCCTGCAAGCGTGTGGAGGCGTGCTCGAGCCCTCATAATCAGCTGAGCCATGAGTTCTTGTGGCGTGGTTATACTTTTGGACGGTTCGTGCGAGAGGAATACCCACTCGATGATCAACAAGGGGTCCCTCTGCACCTTGT